>CAUYPK010125022.1:0-85533 GCA_963574355.1 Loris lydekkerianus | reverse complement strand
TTTGGTCATTTGCTCTTTGAATCTGTTGAATTCTTGAGATAACCTTTGGAATTCTAATTTGATCTTATTTGCTATCCAGATCCTGAATTCAATTTCTGACATCTCAGCTATTTGTTTGTGCATGGGGTCTTGTGCTGTTTCTGCCCCATTGATCCCTGGGGGAGTTGATCTACTAGGATTATTCAGATTGCCAGAGTTTTTTTGTTGATTTCACCTCATGATTGCTTTTCACCGTTGCCTCTAGCCACCCTCAGAGTTGGAGAGGTGTCTCTCCAAGATTAGATTCCAGCAGGATCACTCTATTGTTGCTGGGTCTTTGTAGGGAGTGACCCTGTGTAGTTCCTCTGGGGCTGCTCTATTTAGGGAGTTCTGGTTGTAGAAGCAGCTCCAGTGTGCGACACACCCAGATTCAGCAACAGGTCTGGGAGTGGTGCGCACGGTTCTCTGTGCCTGGCGCCCAGTGACTTTGGCACAGAAAGTCCAAGTCTCTAGCAGTCTCTGGGAAGGAGAAGGGCTCTGCACAGAGACAGGGAGGGCTCCAGAGGGCACGCAGCTACCAGAGTCCCTGGTCAGATGGATGAGCTAGTATGGAGGCTGGGAGGACACAGGAGGGGTGACGCAGGGTTGCGTGGCTCCCACAGTTCCTGGTCAGGGAAGAGACAGCATTTTGAATGGACTGAGAGAAAAACATTGCAACTTCAGAAACAGGGCAACTAGCCCCACTAAACTAATGGAACCTTAACAAGGTTAGAAAATCAACAACAATGGTGTTAAGAGAATAGCTGGCATTCTGGAAGCTGTTGGAAGCTTGTCAGAGGTGATTGGAAGAGTTAACTGAGAGAACTCATTACACAGGACCAAATTGAGTTGTGGGTGCCCTGGGAAGGTTAATTATTATTCTTCTTTAGCATTTATCCATAGGAGATGTAGGTGCTGGGAAAGGGGTGGAAGGGAAGCTGGCTGTGTGACCCACCAGGTAGCCACTCTTCTCCCTTACCTCAGCAAGTCTGCCCTGTCCCCACTCAGCAAAGCCTAAATCTTTGGTTACCTCAACCCACTTTTTTTTTTTTTTTTTTGCAGTTTTTTTTTACGGGGGGGCAGTCAGGGCTGGGTTTGAACCTGCCACCTCCAGCACATGGGGCCAGTGCCCTACTCCATTGAGCTACAGGTGCCACCCTCTCAAACCACTTTTTTAAAGTGCAGTATAGCAACCATCTCTAGTCACTTGGCCACACCATATCCTACCACCTGCTTCCTCAACTGTCTGAACCAAGTGATTCCTTCAGGCATACATAGGTTCTCTGAAAGGAGGCCTGGGAAAGTCACCTGTTTAGGGATGTTTGCAGCCCTCTTTGAATTGGCAATCTAGGTATGGCCTACCTGTTTATCTGGCTCTGTCTGTAAGAAGGAAAGGATCTGAAAGGATCATGTCCTATAGCCTAAGGGGGGAGGGCAACTGGACTTTGTACAAGGGAGAACTGGATGGAGATACTTATCTTCTCCCTTAAGCCAAAAGGACCAAGGACGTTTTCATTTGACTTTGAAGTTGAAGTAGAGTAGAAACAGAATGAATGCTAGAATGAGGCTCCCAGAACTTGCCGCAACCCAGGCTGCCACCTCCAGGGGAGGGTTCTTCATGGTGAACCTTCCCAACAGGAAGACAGTCAGGAGAGCTAAGAGCAGTGGTAGCCCTTTTGCTTGGATTCAGTGTGGCCCCTGGACAGGCCCTGGACAGGTTAAACAATGCTATCTGCCAGGTGGTATTCAAAGCACAGGCCGCTGCCTGGGAGAGGTGCACCCTTTAGTTCTAAAGGACACTATTCCTAAACTAGGGCTTCTAACCCTGTAATAACTGACCCAGCAAAAGACCCCAAAAGGCTCCTAACTGTCTCAGCCTGAGTCCCCGCACGTTTCAAACCCCCCAGCAAAATCCATAAGGAATAAGGAAGTTCCCTGAGTTCCCAAAAAAACTCCTAGCGACAGGTAAAACTGTGGTGAAAGCTTTCTCAAGCAAAGTTCCCCAAGCTGTCCCCGTGCCAACCACCAAGCTGTGACCCCCTGAGCCAACCACCACACTGTAACTCCACCCTGCGCTAACCGTCACGTTCAGCTTCTATGCCCGCTTGCTTGCCTGCCTCGCAGCACAAAGAGGGGTATAAAAATCAGCCTGCACTGTATTTCAGGGCTGCCTGCCCTTTACAGCAGTGGTCCCCTGCGCAGGTATAATAAATCATCATCTGATTTATACCTGAAGTGGGGTCCAAGTCTATCTTTACAGGCTGCAACGACTACAACAACCCCCAAACAGTTCATGGAGGATGGGAAGCACAGCCAGGCAAGTAGTCCTGGGATTGTGGAAAGAGAATGTTCAAACTGCTCAGTTAGTCAACATCATGTGCCTATTCTGGCCCAAGTCTGCTCTAATCAGTGCTGGAGAATCCGGAAATGAGGACAGGATCCTACCCTCAAGATGCTCACAATCTACCGAAAAGGACCAATAATGTAGTCAATCACAAGCCAGCATGATAAACACACTCTTCTCTCTCTCTTTTTTTTTTTTTGAGGTATAATTCACATATGTAAAATTTGCCCTTTTAAAGTATATAATCCAGTGGGTTTCAGCATATTTTTAAGTTTGTGCAACTGTCACCACAATCTATTTCCCGAACATTTTTATTATCACACACATTAAAAAAACCTATACTGGGCGGCGCCTGTGGCTCAGTGATTAGAGCGCCAGCCCCACATACCGAGGGTGGCAGGTTCAAACCTGGCCCCAGCCAAACTGCAACAAAAAATAGCTGGGTGTTGTGGCAGGTGCCTGTGGTCCCAGCTACCTGGGAGGTTGAGGCAAGAGAATCGCCTAAGCCCAAGAGCTGGAGGTTGCTGTGAGCTGTGACACCACAGCACTCTACCAAGGGTGACAAAGTGAGATTCTGTCTCTTAAAAAAAAATAAAACCTATGCCTCCCTGTCTTTCTCTGCTCCATTGTGGTAGTGTGATTAGTTCTGTGTGTCACCATGTCCTTTCACAAGACTTGCAGAATCAAGCAGTTTTTGGCCAAGAAGCAAAAACAAAATCATCCCATACCCCAGTGGATTCGAATGAAAACTGGTAATAAAATCAAGTACAACTGGAAGAGGAAACACTGGAGAAGAACCAAGCTGGATCTATACGGAATTGTAAATGAGATGCACATACTCATGCTTATATCATTATCATCTTTCTCTTCGTTTATATACTCTTCACTAATAAGCTGGTGCAGTAATAAATATGTGAGACCTTGTGTTTGAAAAAACAAACAAAAAAAACCTATACCTATTAGCTGTCACTCCATATCTTCCTTCTCTTCTGATCCCTAGCAATCACTAATGTACTTTCCATATCTATAGAGTTGCCTATTCTGAACATTTCACATAAATGGAATCATGTAATATGTGGCCTTCTGTGTCTGGCTTCATTCATTTAGCATAATGTTTTTAAGGTTTATCCTTACTATAGCATGTATCAGTACTTTGCTCCTTTTTATGGCTGAATAATATTCCATTGTTTAAGCTGTGATATACCACAGTTTGTTTATCCATTCATCAGTTGAAGACATTTGGGTTGTCTACTTTTTGTCTACTATGAATAATGCTGTTATGAACACTCATGTACCAGTTTTTGTATGAACATATGTTTTCAAGTTTCTTGTGTATGTACCTAGGAGTGGAATTGCTAGCTCATATGGTAACTCTATGTTTAACTTTTTGAGGAACTGCCAGACTGTTTCCAAAGCAGCTGTACCATTTTATATTCACACAAGCAATACATGAGAGTTGTAATTTCTTCATATCCCTACTAATACTTATTATTGTCTGTCATGCTTATTAAAGCCATCTCAGGGGGCATGAAGTGGTATCTCATTGTGGTTTATTTATTGTTTGTTTGTTTTTTATTTTTATTACAGGTGCAGTTTCACTATGCAGTTCAGGCTGAAGTGCAGTGTCTTTTCACAAGTGTGATCATAGCACACTATAGCCTCAAACTCCTGGCCTCAAGCAATCCTCCCTCCTCAGCCTCCAGAGTAGCTGCAACTGTAGGTGCTCATCACCTGGCTGGATTCTCATTGTGGTTTTGATTTGCATTTCCCTAATGACAAATGATGTTGAACATCTTTTTGTGTACTTATTGGTCATTTGTGTATCTTCTTTGAAGAAATATCTATTCATTTTTTTTCCTTTTAATGTTAGATTATTTGCCTTTTTATTGTTGAGTTGTACAGGTTCTGGTGGAGAGGACTTTTATCCAGGACTGAAGGTAGAGAGGATTAGTAAAAAGATGTTGGTTACAGAAGGCTTCCTAGAAGAGACAATATCTGAGCTAAAACTAAAAATATGACTAGGAAGAAGTAAAACCATGATTCCTTTATTCAACAAATATTTTCTCAATTTCCACTTTGCTGGTCACAGGACCTGTGACAAATTGATTCAGTCTTTGCCCTCTAGGAGAAACTCATCTATTCCAGATTGTCCACAGGTTCTCCAGGACATCAAATGGTCTTACCCGGAGCCTTCTTTATTAGTCTAGGCCTTGTGTCTCAGCCTGTGTCCTCAGTTTGCTGGCTACCCTTGGGTTTAACCTGATGCTCCATAGGGGAACTTAGGTGGTTGATCCTCTCCAATGATTTCAGTGGAGATAGCTGACTGGCAAGGCCCGTTGGACTCACTCCTTGCCTGGGCCCAAGTTCCTGCAGGACATCTCCTATTCAGGAGCACACCTAGTATTTTCTATTCCTCATTCACTTCCCTGAGTCAAACCATCCATTCTAATCAGGCTTCCCAAAGATCAAGTGGGCTTCTGTATATACAGGGCATCAGCAGGTTTGGCCGTCCAAGGCACAGCCATGCCAGGGGGAAAGGCCTGTTTAGAATGTACAACTCCAGTATATTACAATTTTTTGCAGTAGTTTATAGAATAGCTTAGTCAATTTTATGGTTTTATTTTTTAAATAATTCTGCATGGAAAGAAATTTGGAGAATACAAGTAAAATTAAATAGAAATGGCTTAATTTTTTTTTCTTTTTGCTTATCAACATCTTCTAAATTTTTCACAATCATCATATTTTGCTAGTAGTATATTTAAGGGAAAATAAAGTTAGTGGCACAAAAATGATAGGACTTTAAAAATATCACTTTATTTTGTGTTTTATAAATGTGAATTAATAATACAATACTTTTGTGATTTGCTCTCTTGGAAAGTTCACAATCAGGTTACTTGCTAATTACATCACCCAGTAAGGAGAGTGGTTTAGAAACATAAAGGTTAGTGTTTGCTTACAAAACAGAAAGTCCTCTTTTCTTGCACATGTTGAGTGCCCAGGCCTCTCAGTCTTAAACGCCAAATCTTGGCATTCACCAGCCTCTGGGAGCATAAAACTCTGGGTAAGAGAGTTCTCTTGGCTTGGCCTAGAGAAGCTTAGACAAGAATTGCCACAGAAGCAGCAAAACAATAGAATGTGATGTCGTGGGCATCCCGGGGGGAAATAATGCCAGATTGAAATGTATTTTTGCATCATTGATTTTCCCTACTGATAGAGCCCTGTTTATCTCATTTGGCAGATCAGCCTCAAAGTGCATGAACTATTTGTGCCTCATTAGTTTCCAATAGATTGATTTTGCTAGGATTGCAAATTGGCCATCTTGAATTGCAGCCTGCAGAAGCCAGTTCTGGCTCAGCCTCAGGGGCATAGGCGCATGAACAACAGCAGCCACTGCAGCCAGCACTGCTGAAAAAAAGACTGGAGAGCCATTCTAAGGCCACAAGCATAACAGTGCCTTAAATCTTCTCTGGAACCAGGCAGGACAAAATACAGAAGCGTAACAAAGCAAACAAGGGTCATCTCTCCTTTCTTTTCTCCCGCTGCCAAGAATTCTTCTTGGCATCTTTCTCTTACCCTTTACCTGATTCCTACCACTTCTCTCTCTCTCTCACCTCAGCCCCCCTCTTCGAAAATAAGAAAAATAAAGAGAACATTTTCAAAAGAAAAACATAAACAAATTTGAAGACTAGTCTATAAAACAGTGAATGCTGAACTACTTACAGTATAAAGATCAGAGAGAAAAGCATAGTAAAAAACTGAACATACAGCACAATAACATTGCTTTATAAAAAGTACACATAGGGGGTGGTGCCTGTGGCTCAGTGGGTAGGGCACCAGCCCCATATACCAAGGGTGGTGGGTTCAAACCCAGCCCTGGCCAAACTGCAAAAAAAAATAGTCAGGTGTTGTGGTGGTCGCCTATAGTCCCAGCTACTTGGAAGGCTGAGGCAAAAGATTTGTCTAAGCCCAGGAGTTGGAGGTTGCTGTGAGCTGCAACGCCACAGCACTCTACCGAGGGCAATAAAATGAGACTCTGTCTCTTAAAAAAAAAAAAAAAGTATACATAGGAAAAAGGATTAAAAAGAAAAAACCAATGTGAATGCAGGTAGCAGTAACTTTGGGTGGAAGGGAAATGGATGACATTCATTTCTTTTTTCTTTAAACTTTTATATTTTCAAAATTGTCTAAAATGACTATAGTATACTTATCCTCACAAAATTTTCATTGAAGTAAAGTAATAAAATGGCACATACATAAGTGATAAAGGAACTTATTCCTTTCATTCAGTAAGGGAAATCTGTTGGCTTGGTAATTAAAATGTTATGGTAGAATTTGATCCAGGGACTTAAGAGCTGTCATCAGATCTCTCTCATTTCTTTTCTTTTCTTTTTTTTGCAGTTTTTGGCCGGGGCCAGGTTTGAACCCACCACCTCCGGTATATGGGGCCAGCACCCTACTCCTTTGAGCCACAGGCACTGCTAAACTCTTCTCATTTCTGACTGCTTCTCCCTGGCTGTTGGCCACATCCTCTACTACTACAGACGAGACTACCCTTTTTCATCTAAAGGGGAACTTAGTGGTCCCAGAGTCATACTTATCCACTCTGAGAACCTAAAGATGAGAGGTCTTTCCCCACTTGCTTCTGATAGACAAATAGTAGGAAAAGGTTGAGGTTGGACTACTTGGCCTCATACACCATAATGAGTCATCCCTGGAATAATCAGTGTGACAAGGGGGTTGGGTACTGGCAATGGCTGGCCAGGGTCACATGTCACAGTGAAAAGTGAATGTGCGGGAGAGGACAGATGAAGCACAAAAGCACCCCAGCAAAAAAGTAACTAAGACAGAGCAGTTCCCTCTGCTAGATCATATGATCTAGTTAGAAAGCAAAGACAAGCATAGAAAATGATTAAAATAATAACCATAATACAGAGGA
The DNA here is from genome assembly GCA_963574355.1 of Loris lydekkerianus. Taxonomy (NCBI): domain Eukaryota; kingdom Metazoa; phylum Chordata; class Mammalia; order Primates; family Lorisidae; genus Loris; species Loris lydekkerianus. The sequence goes on along the minus strand of CAUYPK010125022.1, from coordinate 78,235 downwards.
TAAACAGTAAGTTCACTGTAACAAAATAAAAGATGGCACAAGATCCAATAATAGCATAGACAGTAAGTCCTGGAGTAGAGGAAGTCAGGGGTGGCATGACCTGAAAAAACTTCATGGAAGAAAATGGATGTGAGCTGTGTCCAAAAAGATGGGAAGGTTTAGAGAACAGATAGAAATGGCATGGTCAGGCCCAGGGTGGTGGCCTGTAATCCTAGCGCTCTAGAAGGCTGAGGCAGGAGGATTACTTAAGGCTAGGAGTTCAAGACTAGCCTGAGCAAGAGTGAGACCCCATTTCTACTAAAATAGAAAAATTATCCAGGTTTTGTGGCAGGCATCTGTAGTCCCACCTATGAGGGAGGCTGAGCTGGAAGCTGGCTTGAGCCCAGGAGGTTGCTGTGAGCTATGAAGATGCCATGGCACTCAATCCAGGTAATAGAGTAAGATTCTGTCCTTTAAAAAAGAAAAAAAGGGTGGTGCCTGTGACTCAGCGGTTAGGGCACCGGCCCCATATGCCGAAGGTGGTGGGTTCAAACCCAGCCCCGGCCAAACTGCAACAAAAAAATAGCTGGGCGTTGTGGCGGGCGCCTATAGCCCTAGCTACTCGGGAGGCTGAGGCAAGAGAATTGCCTAAGCCCAGGAGTTGGAGGTTGCTGTGAGCTGTGTGACGCCATGGCACTCTACCGAGGGCAATAAAGTAAGATTCTGTCTCTACAAAATAAATAAATAAATAAATAAATAAATAAGAAAAAGAAAAAAAGAAAATAAAGGCAACATTAGCCCAGACTAAAGGAATGGCCTGGGAATAGCTATGGAGCTGGTCAAGTGCAAGATATGTAGAGGATAGAACAAAAGGCCAGGAACATGAGCAGTTGCAGTCACAGACTGGAGGTGTTAACTGGGGCTAGAGTGTAGTGGCCCTGGAAGGTAAGCCTGTGATTTGGAATTATATGCAGCAGCCTGTGAGGAGTCAGCAAGGTTTCTAAACAGGGGAGTGGTGTGATGGAGGTGGCAGGTAAGGACAACCTATCTGGTGGCAGCAACAGGAAGAACTGGAGCTGAGAAAGATCAGGGGCAGAACAACCCAGAGAGACGTTTCTGCATTTATCCAGGTGTGAGGTAAGAAGGGCTGCAACTAGGGAGGTGACCATGAGGAATGGAAAGGAAGACATATTTCATTCATCAGCTCACTCATTTATTCAACCAATATTAACCAATGAGAGCCAGGAAGTGTGCCAGATCAGGGTACTGTCCTCATAAAGAAAGATGTAGCAAGACTGGGCTTCTGCTGAGGAAAGATCACCTCCTAGATGACGAAGACTACAGTGTTGCTGTTAAGAGAAACAGGAAAGTCAAAAGAAAGGCCTAGTTGGGCATCTAAGAACAAAAATTCTGAGTTTAGTTTGATGGTACAGTAGGGTAGGCAGATGGGACTATCCAGCCAGCAGGAGAAAATGTAGGACTTGATCTGGGGGGGGGGGGGTGATGATCAAGGCAGAAGGTGGAGAGGTGGGTATCTTTGCAATGAGAGGGGCTTCAAATTCACAGGAACACCATGACTGGGCAGGGTCTGGGCCAGCCTCACTGAGCTTCCTCCCAAGCTCAGAGCGGGGAGAGACCTGGAGTCCTCTTTGCCTGCCTACTCTGCGTTGGGTGCAATGCGAGCCTGATACGAACTGCTGTCCTTTTCCTGTGATTTCTGACACAATGGCCCCACCACCATCACACATGTTGAGATGATTGCTCACAAGTTGATTATTTAAAATCTCCAATCCCGTTCCTGTTTCACCTCTGGATTGAATAGTGTTCTTTCCTGCCTCTCCCAGCTAGAAAAGGGTGTATGTACTGCAGCCAGATGGTAAACTGTGAACAGAAATAAACCCTGCTCACATGTAGCAAGAATATTTATATCCAATCCCATAATACCACTGCAGGCATAATTATAGCCAATCCTATAATTGTGTGGTGAGTATTAGGCATCAAAAATCAACCCAATGTGCTGTGGATACCAGGGAGATATGGCCTTTGGGACAGGGAGCTGCAAAGCCAAATGCTGACCCTGGAGATCCCTGGCCAGAAGCAAGGTGGGACTATTTACAGAATATCAAGGGGATTTGCCACAGAGGTGGGGAGGGAGATAAAAATCTCATGGATTACATTGCTCAAACTCCTATTAAGTAGTACTATGTGCTTTTATTTGTAATTTTTTAGAAATTATTAAAATCAGTGCTTATTTATTGTACAAGGTTTAGGAAATATGGAAAAGTATCAGTAATTACACAATCCAAAAATAGCATTGTTAACATTTTTTATATTTATTGTTATAGTATTTTACTTTATACGTGTTTTGTGTCATACTGTAAATAATTATCTACCTCTTGTGTTTCTTTTTCACTTAATATCATGAGTACTTTCTCATATTATTAAGATATATTCTAAGGCGTTATTTTAAAACTTTTTATTCTGATATAGTCATACAATGGAATACTATATAGCAGTTAAAATAAATAAACAAGAACATGTAGCAATACAAATTGTTAATAAGAGGTTAATAAAAAAGTAATTCGGGGCTCTGCGCCTGTGGCTCAAAAGGCTAAGGCGCCAGCCACATACACCTAAGCTGGCGGGTTCGAACCGAGCCTGGGCCTGCCAAACAACAATGATGGCTGCAACCAAAAAATAGCTGGGCGTTGTGGCAGACGCCTGTAATTCCAGCTACCTGGGAGGAGGAGACAGGAGAATCACTGAGCCCAGGAGTTGGAGGTTGCTGTGAGCTGTGATGCTACAGCACTCTACCCAGGGTAACAGCTTGAGGTTCTGTCTAAAAAATAAAAATAAAAAAATAATTTGGGGCAGTGCCTGTGGCTCAAAGGAGTAGAGCGCCACCCCATATGCCAGAGGTGGCAGGTTCATACCTAGCCCCGGCCAAAAAAAAAAAAAGTAATTTGGAGAGTTTGATAAGTCAATGCCATTTTGAGAAGATAAAAGATCTATGATAATATTATAATATATATTGTTTATATTGATCTTCATATAAAAAGTATACAAACAGATGGAAAGAATATCCTCTGGGGAAGGGGGAAAGACATTGAAATTAGGGAGAGTGGCGGTGTCTAGCTCAGTGGGTACAGCACCGGCCACAAACACCCAGGCTGACAGGTTCCAACCCAGCCCAGACCAGCTAAACAACAATGACAACTGCAACAAAAAAATAGCTGGGCGTGTGGTGGGCACCTATAGTCCTAGCTACTTGGAAGGCTAAGGCAAGAGAATCACTTAATCCCAGAAGTTTGAGGTTGCTATGAGCTGTCACGCCATGGCACTCTACCCAGGGCAACAAAGTGAGACTCTGTCCCAAAACAAACAAACAAAAGAAAAAAAATTAATAGACTTTAAATTTTTAGAGACGTTTTTACGTTTACAGAGAAATTGAGCAGAAGGTAGAGGGAGCTCCTTCTCAAACCACCACAGTTTTCTGTATTATTGACATCTTGCATTAGTGCATTAGTGCAGTATATATGTTACAATTGATGAGCCAATATCGATACATTATCATTAACTAAATCCATAGTTTTCATTTGGGTTCGCTCTTTGTGGCATTTATTCTACAGGTTTTGACAAGTGTATAATGACATGTATCCATCATAACCGCATCATGCAGGATAGTTTCACTGCCCTAAAAATCCTCTGGGCTCCACCTATTTATTTCTGTCTCCACCCAGACACCTGGCAACCACTAATCTTTTCTTTTTACTGTCACCATAGTTTTGTCTTTTTCAGAATGTCATACAGTTGGAGCCATACACTGTATCTTTTCAGATAGACTTCTGAATAATTTATTTTTTAAATCAAAAATTTAAAGCCAACCATATGAAGAAAACAAAAACATCAGAAATGTCACTATTTTGAGATAATCACTATTAACCTGCACACAATTTATCCTTTTGTCATGTAAACAGGATCATAGTGTTCACCTTTTTTCCTAACTTCACAACTTGATACGATACTAATGTGATTCATAATTCTTCTTTCTTTTATTTAAGGTCTGCAAGACATGGTGTGGATTAAATTTGTGAGTTTACTAATCCTTTACTGTTGGATGTTTAGTCTGTCTAACCTATAGCAGCAATTTTTTCAGGCCTTTGGGATCCTGTCTTAATATAGAAAAGGTCCTTGAAGTCTCCAGAGAATTGGGAATACAAGGCTATTTGGCACAGCCTTCTGTATATGTGTCATCTGGATGACATGCTTGACATTAACTGTGAGTTCCCAACAATCAAGGACATTGTCTACCACTTTTACTCCCCTCATTGCCAAACACATGTAGCAGGTGTTAATGAACATGGGTTCAATGAATCTGAAGTGCCCTGGAACAAGTTACTTTGGGGTTGTCTCTAAGGAAATTCCCAAACTTTAGAGAGTGCTGACCTCTTAAATGATTGCACTATGAACTAGGAAACAAGAACGAGATCAAAGTGCCAAGAGAATGCCCTGTTTTGTAGAATGGAGCAAGATAGATTCCGTGAAGAACTGGGACACCAGATAGGGTCGGGACAGAGGGCAGTGTGTGTGTCAGCCAAGAGAAACGGAAGGTGGGAAAGTGAGAACACAGCACTGCTGCCCTGAGGCCCAGCAGCCGTGAGGGGCTGAGTTTTGTGTAGGAGGCAGAAGATTACAGGCTTCTCCAAGAACATTTACTTTTCTTCAGTTTGTTTATCACACTGGTTGAGAATTTGGGGTCTGGTATGAGACTTCCAGTTCAATGGCTAAGGCATGACTACAAGCCTCCACCTCAAAGAGATGCCATGAAGGTTGAATGAGGTTATGTATACAAAGTACACAGGCAGAGTACCTGGCACTGTGAGAGCGCTCAATAAATGTTAGTACTAATGATAATGATAGTGATGATAAAGCCTACATCTGTTCTCTTAAAAACCAAGGTCATCAGCCACCAAGAGCATAAGATAGCCATGCAAGAGGTCAGTGTGATTCTCACACAAACATTCTCCACCTAGACCAAGGCCCCACATGTTTCACAATGCCAGGCATGGCCCAGATTCAAGTGGGTGGGGCACCATACAAGCAGAAAATGGAAACACCCCATTAGATAATGAAAAGGAATTTGGGGCAACTTTAATGGTTTTTACAAGATTATCTGCTAGGTTATACACATGTTCCCTGTGTTCTTATGTTTGTTCCCATTTGTAACCATCTCTAGCTCCTATCTTTTGTTTGGTTGCTGAATACAGTCACTGTAGCTGGATCTTCTAATGGAAAATGCATGGCCTTTGAAGTCACCTAGTTTACAAAACTTCCATCCAAAGAGGGGATTTCTGTCCGAAATAGCCCTCCATGTCCATGTCAAATCCTGGATCTCTCCCTTTTCTTTCTTTCTTTCTTTTTTTTTTTGCAGTTTTTGGCCAGGGCTGGGTTTGAACCTGCCACCTCCGGCATATGGGGCCGGTACCCTATTCCTTTGAGTGACAGGTGCCGCCCCTAATCTCTCCCTTTTCTTCACACATGCCCAAGCAAACCTTGTCAATTCCATTTTCAAAACAGACCTTAGATCTCTCCTCTTCTGCTGTCACCATGGGCACTCTCCTACATTAAGCCTCCTTCACCCCTCACCTGGACTGCTAGTCCTTACCAGACCTACAGGCTGCTCTCCCCCAGAACCACGGTACCTTCTGAAAAAGTCCATCAGATCCTGACTCTATCTTAGGCCCAGAAGCAAACCCTGACACAGGATTCATGAGCAAGGGTTTATTTAAAAAGTGCCCCAGGAAGAAACTAGTAAGGGAGCAGGGGAAGCTGGAAGACATCAAGCAAGACGATGCCTGGAAGCCTGGATTTCAGGCACAGTCCCTGCCTCAGCCTGACTCCTCAGGAAAGCTGGGGGTTATAAATTGCACCCAAGAATCTTGTTCCTCCTAAGGATGGGGGCTGGGCTTTCATACTGACACCTGGCTGAGTCCTTGGAGGTTTAGGGAGGTTTCTGTTCATGTGGGCAAAGAGCTCCAGTGGCAGAAAGGCTATCCTTGGAACAGAGTTGCATGCACCAAGCTTTAAAAACAAGAGCACAGGGAATCTGGGGGACTAGTTCACCAAAACTGCTAAAGGGATCCAGGAACACCTCCGCAGAGCACTAACAAACAGGCTCCACTTCAGCTCCCTCCCTTATTTCTCACCTCAGACCCTTGTCCATTTCCCGATAATACATATTATGGTTTATAAGATGTAATTATAATATTAGTCTCCATATTTGTTTGCATTTGTTTTCTCTACTAAAATGAAATCTCCAGGAGTGCAGGGAGCATGTTTGCCTTGTTACCCCAGCCTCTAGAACAGAGAGGACCCATTGTGGATCCTCCATGGAAATTTGTAAGAATGAATAAGTGAATGGTGAAGCTGGTTTGGATCCTGTGGGGAGCTTCTACAGAATGAAGCAGCTCACCCATTTTCAGAAAGCCATCACTGAAAGTTTGTTCCAAGACTGAACCATAATCCACTTCCAGAAGACTCAGAAGAGGACAGTTTCTTCTGTGTCAGGGCTTTAGGTATCCAGTGTCCTGCCTGCTTTGCCTCCAAATGAATCAACCTTGGCTCCACCCTTGACACAGATTTTAGACCCATTGGCATCCATAAGTTCACCAGTCTGACAAACTTTTTACCTGTCCATACAGTGCATAGCCATCCCTCCCATGCTACCCTGAATACATCCAGTCTCGGAAAGGAAACTGGGTCAAGCCAGACATGAATTTCGAGGAGGAAAGCTGAAGATCATCCCATCACACCTCCAAAGTCAGCAGACTCAGGGTTGAATCTCTGCTACACTTGTAATTGGATGACTGATCTTGGGAAAAAGACTTAATTTCTCTAAGTCTCAGTTTCTTCGTCTGTACCATGGGAAAAATAAAGTACCCAGATTACAGAATTATTGCAAGGGTTAAGATAAATAATGCAATAAATGTAAACCACTTAGCAGAGGGCCTGACACATCTTTAAGAACTCAGAGCTTCCCCAAACATAACCTCTGACTGAACGGCTCTCTATGCCTCTGCAAACTACTTAATTCCAGTCAAATCCTCTTGTTAGCCCAGCTCCAGCTCACTCACCTCCACATTCTTTCAGTGGCTTCCAGGTGAATCCCCAGCTATTCTTCCCATTTTCTCATCCTCATTCTCCACCTGAAGATTCCACTCCTTCCTTCTCATCTATGCATCTCCCATGTCTTCATTCTCCTTCTTTTAGTTGCCCTTCTTGCTCAATTAATTCTTTTTTTATTTTTACTTATTGTCTCCTCACCCCCAATCTTTCTTTATGACTTAAAAATTGTAATCATTAAATTTTTTTTTTTTTTTTTTTTGAGACAGAGCCTCAAGCTGTCACCCTGGGTAAGGTGCCGTGGCATCACAGCTCACAGCAACCTCCAACTCCTGGGCTCAAGTGATTCTCCTGCCTCCACTTTTCAAGTAGCTGGGACTATAGACGCCCACCACAATGCCCAACTATTTTTTCATTGCAACTGTCATTGTTGTTTGGAGGGCCCAAGCTGGATTTGAACCTGCCAGCTCAGGTATATGTGGCTGGCGCCTTAGCTGCTTGAGCTACAGGCGCTGAGCCTTAAGCTACATTTTCCATCTGCTCCTTGCCACAGACTGAGAGGTAAAAATCCAGGTCAGAGGGGAGAATCCAGCAGGGAGGATGGAGGAGAACCAGGAATCAATCTCTCACCCACGTGCACAAGTCTCATTTTTGACCCTGACATTAGTAAAGATCCTCACTACGATGATAGTTGTCTGTCTTGTTCCTGACTTCCATGGAAAGTCTCTGATCTTTTGCCATTCATTATACATTTTTTTTCCCTAGGGTTTGCGCCAAATAGCCTTTAACCAGTTGAGGGGAGTTCCCTTTTATGTCTAGCTTTCTAAGCTTCTGTGCTATGTAGGTGTGGTTACTAGACATGAGTTTCTAGGTTGGAAATGGAGCACTGAAAATCAGGGAAGCAGGGTGATAAGTAGGTTGGATTGGGAGGTATCCTGAGAATATCAGAAGAAAAAATTGAGGCCAAGTGGGCAGGGTGGGGCCTGATGGAGCATCCTGTCCTGAGGGACTATCACGGTGCTGATAGTTACTCCTCACACTCTGCTCTCACACTGAGGTGCCGCGACTCCAGGTGACCCACGGGTGTAGTATTGACAAAGCTAGGCTCTCTTTATAGTTCTTGTTTCTTCTTTTATTCATTTACATAAGCAGCTTTGGATTTTCCAGAAGCTTTTTGGTAAAAATTGGAGCAGATAACTGAAACTTCATCCCTTTTCAAGTGAAAGCTTTTTTTGGAGGTGGATCTGATGCTGGTTTTCCATTCCAATCAGTTGCTGTGAAAGCCACTTCTTGTTCTTGCTGTGGGCAGATCGAGCTTCTTTTTTCTCCCTGATGGAAATTCAGGAAGGAAACCAAATAATTCCCAACAGAGACAAGAGTTGACCACAGCACCATCCAAAAGGGCTTTTAAAGATTTCCATCTTGCATGTGAGGACATTGGCAACTGAAATTGGTTGCTTGCTCTACACTGTCTGCTTATGGGAGACTGGGAGGGAGGATGTGGTTCTGCCATTCTGACAGAAAAATCTCTGAAGGCGAGGAGGTAGCAAGTGAAACATTGATGATCTGCACTTAACACAAGGGACATTTCAGTAAAAGTGTGACAAGCATCCAAAATAAAGCACCGAACACTCACACACAGACATTTCTCAACAAAACAACCTGCCCATATTGTGGGACTGGTGAAAGGAAGGGGCGTTCTAACATAGTTACCCAATGTGGCATTTGCTGATTGCTACTGTGCCCCTATTATGTGGTTTCATTTGTTTTTGTTCTGACCATGATGGATGAAAAATTGGCCAGCCTGCCCCTAGATAACCCAGAGTTGACTGTGCCTGACTTCTTTACTCAGTTCCTTTTTTTTTTTTTTGAGACAGAGCCTCAAACTGTTGCCCTGGGTAGAGTGCTGTGGCATCACAGCTCACAGCAATCTCCAACTCTTGGGCTCAAGCAATTCTCCTGCCTCCGCCTCCCAAGTAGCTGGGACCACAGGTGCCCGCCACAATGCCCGGCTATTTGTTGGTTGCAGCCATCATTGTTGCTTGGCAGCCTGGGCTGCATTGGAACCCACCCGCTCAGGTGTACGTGGCTGGTGCCTTAGAGGCTTGAGCCACAGGCCCCGAGCCCTCAGTTCCATTCTTAACTGAAGAGGGAAAATAAGTGCACAGCAATCTGTCAGAAAGGGAAAATTTAAACAAACTGGTAATGTGTCAGACAGTTTTGGAAGAGTCTCAAAAGGTGGCAAGTAAATGAAATCTATGAAGTTGAAGAAACTGGCATAGCTCAGCCTTAAAAAGAGTTGACAGGCTAATACAGTGACTGCTTCTAGTACAGTAAACTAGTTTGGCTACACACCCCAAACATATTCTGTGCTCAGCCAGTGGTGGTATGCTGGAAAAACAGTGGACTTAGCACCAGAAGAAATGGGCTCTAGTCTCACCTCTGCCTCAAGAGACCGTGGCAGTCTTCTCGTCTGAGCCTCAGTTTCTGCCTCTATAAAATTAAAGGTTGGGCCACTTTGGGGTTCCCAGTTTTCCCTAAGGCTCTACAAAAGGAGAAATGTAAAAAGAAAAAAGAAAAAAGAAAAGGAGAAATGTTTAGACATACCTTGAAGACACAGCACTTTAAAATGATTACAAAATACATGTATTTATAAGGTCATCAGAATCTTTCAAACATGGGGCTCATGAGGAAAAATAAAAATAAAAGAGGATTCAGTGTCGAGACTTTAGGAGCCAGGCGGAAGCCCCTCGGCAGGGATGGCGCCTGCATCATCTTGGAATCCTTAAGGACTAGCATGGCACCTTCCGAGCACACATGGCTGGGATGTGCTCATCAAGTTTCAAACACACACAAACATAGAAAAAACCTGCATGCTCCCATCACCCAGTCCCAAGAATTATCCCTCAAGGCCAATCTAGCTTTTTCATGCTCCCATCAACTGACTCCTAAACCTCCCACAAATTATTTTGACCCAATTTCCAGACATCAGATCATTTCACTCATGAACATCTCAATGTGCCACTCTGCAAGAGAAATATTTTGTAAATACACAGTATCATTATCACACCTAAAAAATTAGCCATACTTCCTTAATATCACTTAATGTTAATTCAGTGTTCAAATTTCCCTGATTGTGTAATAAAAATGATGTGTGTATGGTGGGAGTTGTTATTAGAATGTGTTTAAATTAGGATCTAAGGCTTGGCACCCATAGCTCAGTGGTTAGGGTACCAGCCACATGCAACGGGGCTGGTGGGTTCGAATCCAGCCAGGGCCTGCTAAACAACAATGACAACAATAACAAAAATAATAGCCAGGCATTGTGGTGGGCACCTGTAGTCCCAGCTACTGGGAGGCTGAGGCAAGAGAAAGCTGCGACGCCATAGCACTCTACCAAGGGCGACATAATGAGATTGTCTCAAAAAATAAATAAATAAATTTGGATTAAATATTGCAATTGGAGGATATGTATATTGGTTCATTTAATCTAGAATCTTCTCTACCCCACCCTTTACTTCTTGTGATTCAAGTGTTGAAGAAAACAAGTCACCTGTATTTCCTACAAAGCGGTAGTTACAGCAAAAGACTTCATGAGGTTCTGTTTTTTGGCAAAAATGCTTCGTGGGAGCTTTTTGTATTTCCAGCAGTAGGCATATAATGCCCTGTTTTCTTTCCCTTCCCTTCCTTCCTCCCTCCCTTCCTTCTTCACTTCCTTCCTTTTGATGTTAGCAGCCATTGATGATGATTGCCTTGCTCCATTATTTCATTAAGAGTTGCAAAATGCTGATATGCACAACATTTCTTAGCTTCATTTCTTCTTCATTTATTAGCTGGAATATTTCTATTAAAAAACCAAACATCCCCTTATCAGCTATTTGGTTACCCTGACACATAGTTGGAAAATGAAATGCATAATAAATGCTGTTTCTTTTCCATATTTACCAGTTTTAAAACAATAGGTTGATTTCCTAGCATCCTTCCAAAGAGAATAAAATAGCAATGGTTCTTAAAAAAAAATTTCATTACAAACTCATGAGTTTCAATATATTTAATGAGTTAGAGTTCAATGAAGTAACAAGCCTTACTGATTATCTCACATTGGCCAGGGTGATTGGTGGGGGTGGTGGGGGGGGGGTCTCTTACTCTGCTCCTCCTAAACCATTTTGACCCAACTGCAGTAGTGTTTGATAAGTTCTTACTTTCTATGAACTCAGCTTCTGAGATGCTAAGGTCCTTCTTTTTTTTTTTTTTTGAGACAGAGTCTCACTATGTCGCCCTTGGTAGAGTGCTATGGCATCACAGTTCACAGCACCTCAAACTCTTGACCTTAAGTGATTCTCTTGCCTCAGCCTTCCAGTAGCTGGGACTACAGGCACTCACCACAACAAATGGCTATTTATTTTTGGTTGCAGTTGTCATTGTTGGTTAGCTGGCCCTGGCTGGGCTTGAACCCACCAGCCTCAGTAAATGTGGCTGGTACCCTACTCACTGAGCTATGTGCGCTGAGCCTCTAAGGTCCTTCTTAGTGCTTGTCCTCAGAGCAGGGAAAGAGGAGCCCCTGTCCTTGGCCTCACATAATACATTGAAACACAAAGGTTTTCTCTTCTTTTGTGGCCTTATGGAAAACTTTTCTGAAAGGTAAATGACTCATTGAGCCAAAGAGGAAGGGGAAGTGTGTGACCCCAACTTGTCCCCTCAGGCCTGAGATTGTCAGTGAGTGGGGTTAGTGTGAGGACTGGGGGGATAAAATCACATCTCTGCCCAGGAAAATCAGGAAAAGAGTGTTTAAGGTCATCCCCTCAAACCAACCCAAATGAGGGTCTAGATCAGGGGTTCTCAACCTGTGGGTCATGACCCACAGGAACTGTATTAAAGGGCCACAGCATTAGGAAGGTTGAGAAACGCTGGTCTAGACAGAAGTGATTCCCTTTAGCTACCTTCCTGCCCATCATCTCCTTCCCATCCACTGCTCCCCAGCTAGGGTGGTATAGTTTGGGGAGGTACATAGAACAGTCTAGAAATCTTGAGTTGGGAAAGGAAGGCATGGGGAGGGAAATTTGCCCACCCTAACTCTGGGGGAGCTTGACTGAAAAGATTGAGTGGGTCCAGTCACCACCCAGGAATCCTGGGCCTGGGTCTAGCTCTGCCCCATCACAGCATATCAAGGGTATGACTCAGGTGTCCACATGGCAGGAATGATCCAAGGAGAACATGGTTACTTCAGCTTCCAAGACTCAAAGAAGTGAGTTTTGTGGTAGAGAAACACCTGGTTATGAAGGTGGGAGGAGGTAGACATAGCTTGATTTATAGCTCTTAAACAATTACACATATGGGCAATATTTGCACTATTGCAAATAGCAGGCCACATTGGTTCTTCCAGCTCAGACATTCAGTGCTTGGATCTGTTTAGACTTCATAGTCCAGGCTGGTCCTGTGCCTCAGGTTTTTCTCTTCCTTTTACAGTCATTATGGAAAAGAAACTGTCTTGGTTTTATTAAATTCTGAGCATGCCTAGAATTTGGGTTGGGGCTGCCACTTTTCATTCAAAGTTGGTGGAAACCTGTACTTTTGGAAGAGTAGGCAGGAGCAAGAGACACATCTTGGGTGCTTCCTTCTCTCAGAAAAGCCTTGATAACCAAGGATGAAGCTACCCAGTTGCCATATCTGTACTGCCCTGCTCTTTGGCAATAGCTGTTTAACACAATACAGACACCTTGCCCAAATTCTCTCATGCAGAGAGCTCCAAACAGAGAGTTGATCAAAGGCAGAGAATTCCTGAAATGAATTCCTTCTTTGCCTAAATATTCATTGTTTATTTCTTCCTTCAATGATGTGACATACACAATTTAGTTTATTTTTTTGTTAGTTTAAGCTAATGTAAGTCAGTTTCTATTGGCTGTATCTATGCACATAGATGAAAACCCTGAACTGAAATCACTGTTAGAAGATGGGACAAAGATTGGACAAAGAGCCCAGGCTCCTGGATTTATCCTTTTTTCCCTCATATCCTCATGCCCATCATTGCTTCTTTAAATCTCAAACTTATTACCCTCCATTTATAGCCAGAATTGAGGTAAAAAGATGAAATAAAAATAATAATGGGGGAAAATGACGACGATGATACTTTTTTTTTTTTTTGAGATAAGGTCTAGTTCTACCAGGCTAGAGTACAGTAGCATCATTGTAGCTCACTGTAACCTCAAATTTCCTGGGCTTAAGCAATTGTCCCTCCTCCACATCCTGAGATGAGACTACAGGCACATACCTCCATGCCTAGATAATTTTTTATTTTTTGTAGAGCAGGGTCTCACTATGTTGCTTAGGCTGTTCTCAAACTCCTGGCCTCAAGCAATTCTTCCTCCTTAGCCTCTTAGAGTGCTAGGGTTAAAGGCATCAGCTACCACAACTGGCCAATAATACTTATTTTTTGAGTACCCTTTTACCAGAACCGTTAAGTACTTTACATAAGTCATTCTGTTGAATCCATTCCTCATAAACAACCCTGGATTTATTAGGATGCTTTTGACTCTATGTAAGAGAAATCTCAACTCAAAATAGCTTAAACTGAAGGAAACTAGTTATTTTCAATGTAACAAGAAGTCCCTAGCAAGGCAGCTTCAGGGTTGGTTAAATCAGAAGCTTAATGATGTCGTCAGAGACTTAGATCTTGTCCTCCTTTGGCTCTGCCATCGTCAGTTGGCTTGGGTCTCCAAATTGACTCCCCTCGGGACTGCAAAGTGGTTGCTGCACTTCCAGGCATACCATCTGGACATGACAATGTTTTGCATATTCCTTGTATACCTCTTTTGTAAGTGTGGAAAAAGCTTTCCAAGAAGCCTCTGGTTCAGGCGTCCTCAAACTTTTTAAACAGGGGGTTAATTCACTGTCCCTCAGACTGTTGGAGGGCCGGACTATAGTTAAAAAAAACAACAAAAAACTATGAACAAATTCCTATGCACACTGTACATATCTTATTTTGAAGTAAAAAAACAAAATGGGCACAAATACAATCACACTGCCTCATATGGCCTGTGGGCCACAGTTTGAGGACCCCTGCAGTCTACTTAATCACCCTTCTTGTTTCAATGGCCAGAGCTGGGTCAAACACACATACCTAATCCAATTACTGACCAGGGAGTTGGATTATTGCAGTGGGCCTAGACCAAGCATGATTCATCCCTGAGTTGAGAGAGCAAGAGGCAAAACACTCTGACAAAAAAAAATGAGACCTTTTCCAGCAAAGAGGATGGAAAGAAACTATTAGGTAATTAACAGTGTCTGCTACAAATCCTATGAGATACATATAAGAGGTTCAGAGGGAAAGTAACTTGCTCAAATGACCAAACGTCGTTTAGAGAACTGTCTCTAAAACCTGATCTCTTAGACTATACTCTAGGATGCAGTCAATCCTCAAGATTCTTTTGCCTTTGAGGAACTACAGTCACTAAGGACATCCTGGGTGTTTCATGGAAAGAACTAGTGTTGGGGTTAGTAGTTGATCAGATTCAGGAAACCAAGCAACATAGCAACCTTATCTAGCCTCACTCCATCTTTTCCAGCTTACTCAAGTCTCCTCCACCACAGTGAAGAGGGAACTTAGAAGAATGGAAACCCACCGAACAGCAGATGTCAATACCAGATTTCTGGCTTTCTGAGGGGGCATCATAAGTGAACAAATATCCCTTTCCTTGCCCTTTGTTTCTCCTCCTATTCTGATATTGCCCCCTTCAGGGAATTCCTTCTTCCCAATTTCAATCATTTGTTTCTGATGGGGACTTCTAATGACAGTATCAAGAGGTGACATCAAAATAGTTGACAAACGGGAAAGCAAGACACCAATGAATCACAAGGGATGCTTGGAGCAGGGGCGATGCAGTGTCCTGGGTTCCCTGGCTAGACTAGCTATGAACTCTTTCATTGTTAGTCCATGGGGAAGTGTAGGGTGTCCCACGGACAGCCAGAATGGCTAGGAGATGAGGACAGGGAACTCAGGAGGCTTAAGCCAGTAGGTATTTATCAAGTAGTATGGAAATATCTCATTTAATAAGTTCTTACTTTCAGATATGCATTTTTCAGTTCTAGAATATCCATTTGATTCTTTTCTACACATTCCAATTCTCTGTTGAAGTTCTTCTTTTTTTCTCCTACTTTATTCTTTTCTTCTATTTTCTTTGCCGTGTCTATACTACTAAAGTCCTTGTCTGCTAACTCAAATGTCAGATCCATTTGAGGGTCTGCTTCTATTGTCTGCTTTTTCTCTTATTAGTCACATTTCCTGCTCTTTGCATAACTATGTAAAAGATCCATAGAGGCAGCAGATATTACTTTCCTCCAATGATAGTTTTCTTTTTCTTTCTAGCAGATGGTCTGAGGCATTGATCATCTCAATCTCATCCCGTGTCAGGGATTCAGCTGGGATGAAGTGCAATTGCACTTTTAGTTAATCCCAGTCCCTCTCTGGGTCATTCCTATTCCTTGATTGACATCCATTCCTTTTAATCGACAGCCCGGCAGGTCTCTGTCTTCTGTGGGAGTTCTGATATCAGGAATTAGAGCTTAGCTTTTTGGTCTCTTGCTTCCCACAGTTTCACAATCTGGCAAATGTCTTGAGAACACCAGATTTCTGTTTGCTGCAGGCCTCCTCCATCCAATAGGACTTTGTTTCTTATGTACTGTAAGGAAATTTGCCTGTGGGAAATTTCCTCCTGCTGTTAGACACTTCTGGCTCAGTCTCTCCGGTTCCATGCCAGGAGCAAATGTTCCATGGGGAAAACTGGCCATGTGTTTAGAGTTCTTCCAGATTCTAATGTTAAGCCAGATCACATAGATCATCAAAAACTCTACCATTACCTATAACACGCTGGTAAAGAAAAAAAAGAAAAATGAAAAAAAATAAAATAAAATAAACACTACCAGTTTCTCTTTGCCCCAATAGGAATCTTATGCCTCGGCCAAATTCTACCTTTGGCCTGGAGCCACATTTGGCAAATACTCTAGGGAAGTAAATGTTCAGAGTTGATCAGCTCATTTAGAAAAGGCTCTTTCTTCTCCAAAATTTTAGTTAATTAGGGCTCATTGCTGCCACAACTCTCCAATATCTTTAAAAATATGCTTTTTGCAACTTACCCGGTTTTTTCTAGTTATTTCAGCAGGATCATTGAATTGTTGCTGCATATACATCCTATCAAGGGCAGGAAGTCCTATGAAATGATTTCACTATTTAAACATGTAAGGTCTTACAGGTATATGTGGCTAAATCAACCCAGGCCACACTGTGGGCCCCTTCTCTACACCTCTCCTAAAGGGGCTCGGATGGCCCAAGGAGACCTATCGGGGTCTTTTTGCACTGAAACAGAGGACAGAGTCTTTTATTATTTGCAGTGAGTGAGTGGGAGGTGTGGTGAAGCTGGGGGAAAAAGTGTGGAAGCTTCCACTGGCTGTGTCCCATGCTCATGGAAGAAGCCGGTCTCCAGCAAGAGGAAACGAGCGCTTACACAGAAAGGAGAGGCATGTTGAACATCCAGGGGTCGGTAGACGATTCCAGTCACTTGCCCCTGCTCTGATTCATTCACCTGAGCCACATATTTCCCTTGTTTTGCCTAAGCTAATTCCAGTTTCTTGAGAGGCTGGGCTCTCTCTACTTTCTTTGCCCGTGGGCTTTCTAGGACACTACTATGTCCATATAATACATTATCCTTTTCTTCTTAGGCACAATAGACGTGGTTTATGTTACCTGTGATTCAAAGAGTCTTAACTAAGACTGCGTCTTTAATGAGAGGTAGGTTTAGGAGGATGTAGTGAAATGTGTCTTGCTCATTGCACAGAAGGAGGAGAGCTAGAGGATGGATGGTGAGTTTCTGAGACCTCAGCTTTAAATGATGAATTTCATCCCAAGGAGAAACTGATGCTTCTGGATTCTGATCACTCAGCCCACTGTGGAAGGAACTTCAAACATGCCTAAGAAGTCATCTGAATCTGTCAAAGTTATGCTATTTTACATAATCAACCAGGGAAACTAAGTTCCTGGTCTCAAATGATACCAAAAGATGGCTGGGAATAGACATAGGGGAGATTCCTGTGTTTGCACATTTCAGCTTTTGCTGGGGCCCCTGAGTTGCAGATGAGCCTGAAGTTTACACCAGAGAGTAAATAAGATAGCTATTTGGACATCACACACCACTTTGCCAGTTTCCGTTCTCTTGAATTATTTACTATCTAATTGTCTGCATTGAAACAAAATCTGGAAACATGGAGTCAGAGATGCGGCCTTATTTGCAAGTTAGAGAAGGAAAATTAGAGTTTAGTGAAGTACCTGGAGCAGCAACCCCTTCACAGCCTTCTGAAGTTCTTTTGCCCTGACAGGGCTGTGAGAGCAGGAGGTGAAACCAGCAGAGAGCTGGGAGAAAGAGCTGTGAGTTAGAAGACACCTTAGAACTCACCAGTCCAATCTCTCCTCTGAGGCCCCATCTCCCTAATGGCAGGGATCTGGGTTCCCCTTTGTCACCTAGAGCCCCTGAGTCTTGATTTCTTCATGTGCAAAAGACAGAAGACAAAAAGGGATGGGATGGAAAATAAGCCTCTCTTTAGAATTTAAAAAATTGTTATCACAACTTTTATTTTCACCCTTGTACCAATAATTCCCCATAGAAAAATACATTAGTAGCTATGAGAATAAGAACATTTAAAAAATATAGTAGTAAAGTAGAAAAATCATAAAACTTAGAAAAATATAATAACAAAAGTTACTTGTGGGGCAGCACCTGTGGCTCAGTGAGTAGGACCCCGGCCCCATATACTGAGGGTGGCAGGTTCAAACCCGGTCCCAGCCAAACTGCAACAAAAAATAGCTGGGTGTTGTGATGGGAGCCTGTGATCCTAGCTACTAGGGAGGCTGAGGCAAAAGAATCACTTCAGCCCAAGAGCTGAAGGTTGCTGTGAGCTATGATGTCACAGCACTCTACTGAGGGCAATAAAGAGAGACTCTGTCTCTAAAAATAAATAAATAAAAGTTACTTGTAATCTCACTGCTTTAGTAAGAATCATAGTATTTGATACATTTGTCTTCCAATCTTTTTCTAATCAAATATATATAATTGGGAAATATTAATTATATTGTTTTATAGCCTAGTTTTTTTCTCTTTCTTTCTTTCTTTCTTTCTTTCTTTCTTTCTTTTTTTTTTTTTTTTTTTTGAGACAGAGTCTCTGTTGCTCCAGGCTAGAGTGCTGTAGCATCAGCCTAGCTCACAGCAACCTCAAACTCCTGGGTTCAAGCAACCCTCTTGCCTCAGCCTCCTGAGTAGCTGGGACTACAGATGCCTGCTATAATGCCTGGCTAATTTTTCTATTTTTAGTAGAGAGGGTGTCTCGCTCTTGCTCAGGCTAGTCTTGGACTCTTGAGCTCAAGCAATACACCTGCTTTGGCCTCCCAGAGTGCTAAGATTACAGGCATGAGCCACTGCACCTGGCCTACCCTTACTTTTTTCTATTCACTATTTTAAAGTGAACCTCTTCCTCATGTTAATAAATATTCTTCAAAAACAAGACTTCTAATGGCGAATTATTTTAGTGTTAATAATTCCCCGTATCCAGGCACAGTGGCACCCACTTGTAATTCCAGCTACTCAGGAGGCCAAGTTGGGAAGATTGCTTGAGCCTAGGAATTTGAGGCCAGCCTAGGCAACAAAGCAAAACCCCATTTATTTTTTAAAAAAGGAAAATACAATGGATTCAGTTGGATTTTACATTAAAATCTATTGGGAGACAGGTGTGATGGGCTTACATCTATAATCCCAGCATTTTTGGAGGCCAAGGTGGGAGCTTGAGGCCAGGAGTTTGAGATCAGCCTGGGCAAAATCACAATATCCCATCTCTACAACAAATGAAAAAATTAGCCAGGCATGGTAACATGCACTTTTAGTTCCAGCTTTTTGAGAGGTTGAAGCAGGAAGGACTACTAAGGATGCCTATAACAATATGAAGTCATAGACTAAATAGGGAACAAACATGAAAATAATTATTCCCTCCTAGGACAGTTTCAGATAGTACAATGACCCCACATAACTAGCCTATGAGCAGGAAGTGGGAGCAAAGGGGTAATGGGTAGGAGGATGATGGTCGAGGGGTAGATTCAGGTGACAACTCAGGTGAGGGTGTATGAGCAGGGAACAGACTTAGAAAACATATAGCTCTTGTCATCAAATGTATTAATACCTGCTATCACTTATGCTGTTATGACTAAGAAGAACTATAAGCCAACTGCCACCATTATTTTCATATTTCCCTCCAGTCTTTTTCATAAGCATAGTTTTTTCTCTTATCACATAATTTAAATGCACAGTATGAATATTTTTGTTAACTTTTTTCATTTATACAAACTCAATCTTTACATTTGACTTGTATATTAGAAACTTAGGCTAGAGGAAAAGGAACTATGTATCAATAGAAAAGATAATTTATCCATTTACTAGTTAAGGTCCTATTTATGTGACCAATTTCAACTCAAATCAAAAGATTTTGAAATGTGCAGGGAAGATGGTCCACTTCTCACCAAGAGATTCTGGATGGAGAACGCAGGAGGCACACACATACACAATGAGGAAAAGGACAAGGCTGACTTTTTCTCATAGGCAGCTGGGGGAGGGGGAAGGGGGTAAGTAAAGGCATGTTGGGGAAAGTCAGAGAAGCATCCACACCTGCTCATTATATCAAGTGTCTAGAGACTCTCTAAATAATTCAGGCACAGTCGACTCCCTCCAGGGGCAGGTGTGGAGGAGAGTTTCCAGACAAGCAGCTCCTCTTGCAAAACTGGAACAGACCGAGGATCTGATTACTTGAAAAGGGGTCTAGCTAGTAGCTATGGCAACCTCCTTCTTCACCCTTACATCTTGCCTTTGGGCTAAGGTACAAGAAACTTCTAGGAAATCACTACTGCTACGGCCAGCCCCCTGTGGTGCTGAAGCGCTTTGAAGCCCAGCTGTCTTGGGTTTGAATCCAGATTCCTCCATGGCTTTCTAACTGTATGACCTTGAGTAATTTACTTAACTTTTCTGATCCTTAGTTTTTATCCCTATAAAATAGGGATAATAATTTGCTTACTCGGATAATTGTAGCCTTATATATCAAGCTCCTCCTACGGTGCCTGATACATGGTAGATATACCATAAGAGTGTCCTTACCTTATTTCCTATGAAGGAAAGATATACCATAAGGTAGATATACCATAAGAGTGTCCTTACCTTATTTCCTACAAAGAGATGTTAAATAAAACAGCAATGTCAAGAACTAACAGAATGCCACTCCTTAGAATCACAAATAGTAGCAGACATCGAAGGTTTACCACGTGCTGGGTAATGTGCTGATGTTTTACAATCAATCTCATAGAACCCATTTGTGAATAAGCATTATCAAAGTTCAGAGAAGTTAAGACACTTTCCCCAGGTCAAACAGCTAGTAGGTATTGGGATCAAGGTACAAACCCTATTCTGTCTCTTAACCAAAAAGCTTGTGTTCTTACCTTCTAAGTAAAAGTTGTTTTACTGTGCCAGCCCTTCATTTCCAGCTCAGTCTGAGGTAGAAGTCAGATGAGAAGAGGTAGTTTGCTGGGCCCTGATAGTGGACAAACTTTCTTAGGTCCATGGGTCCAGTCCGCCCTCTAGCGTTAGAGGAATCCTGGGGCCAGATGGACTAAAGAGCAGGTTGCCTTTCTTAAATTATGGCGAATCTTTCCAGCATGAGAACATATCTGTCTAGGTTGGCGTCTTCCTAGTGACCAAAGGGTTTCTGCTAGGAATGAGAATAAAATAGGCATTAAGGGCTGGGAGCTAAGGAGAATTACCTTATCTGAGGTTAGAGGAGCAATTCTCAGATAGGTTAAGATTTGAAAAAGGTAAGGAGGAATATCTCTTATTCCCAGCACCTGAAATTCCCAGCACATAGTAGGTGCCCATTGAATGCTGAATAAAGCTTTAAATCTCATTCTCACTAAAGGCAGAATTCTTCTAACTTAAATGAGATGCCCTTAAGAGTGGTTCTGAAGCTATTCATTAGTTTTTCCCAGAAGCACTAGTAGGAAAGACATTGTAACATTTAACCCATCTTCCACTACAAGAGACTCCACAGGGCACTTTCATAACTAGGTGAGAACAATGACACTCCTCAGTCGTTTAGAAATAAGTTGGGATCAGGGAAGACATGATCACTTTAGACTGCCATCCTCACACTGCTGTCCCTAATGGTTCATGGATTTCAGAGACGGTGCCCTCTGCCTCTACAGCTCTGCCCAAGTCCTTTCCAACAGACGCTCAGTGAGCATCAGTATGCATTAATCCTAGCTGGGTTCAGTGGGAATACAAAGACAGATGTGGCTAGTTGTGGCTAACAGTGATGGTGCTTCTTCCATGGGCTAGGTGTCCAGTCCATTACCTGATTCTTTACTGATAGGAGCCCTTTAAAGTAGGTATTACTTGTCTATTTTTTTTTCAATTAAAAAAATTGAGTCTCAATTCAGGAAAGGTAATTCTGCTAAATTCACACAATTTATAGACGGGGTACAGGTCACATGACTCCCAAATGTACGCTCTTTCCACTGTCACTGGCTACCTTTTTGAAATAACAGGACTCCTTTTTTAAAATGCAAGTATCTCCAAGATAAAACCCCATCTTGGTCTGCTTGGGCTTTCTTAATAAAATACCATAGACTAGGTCACTTGAATAACAGAAATTTATATCTCAGTCTGGAGGCTGTGAGGTCGAAAAAGTGCTGGCAGATTCAGTTCCTGGTGAGGGACCTCCTACTTCCTAGCTTGCAAAAGGCTGTCTGGTCTTCTTGCTATGTCCTCACAAGAGATTGTCAGGGTGGGGTGGTGGGTGTGGGAGAGGGTGCGAAGTTCTCTGGTGTCTCTTCTTATAAAGGCAGTAATCCCATCATGTAACCCTCATGACCTCATCTAACCCTAATTACTTCCCACAGGTGCCATGTCCAAATACTATCATGTTGGAAGGTAGGGCTTCACAATATGAATTTGGGGTGGGGGAATGCAAACATTCAGTCCCTAATAATCCTATCAAACCGTTAATTTAAAAACAGATGACTTTTCTTACACTTGGTGATTTGGCTTTGTCTAGCTTAACTTCCTACTGATCTCAGTTTGTACCCTCTGCCTAGGGCAGGTCTACAACTCATTTTTAACTCTCCAAAATTGCCCAGGAATTTAATCTTTTCTCCACCTCTTATAGGGCAATGCAGTTTCCCCTCACAAAACCTGCATTATAAAACCCATCGATGAGCTCAAGGGAACAAAGAGGTCTTCCAAGAAATCCCACTCTTTAGAAAGTCATTAGCAGTGGCTCAGCGCCTGTAGCTCAAGCGGCTAAGGCGCCAGCCATATACATCAGAGCTGGCGGGTTTGAATCTAGCAATGATGACTACAACCAAAAAATAGCTGGGCATTGTGGCAGGTGCCTGTAGTCCCAGCTACTTGGGAGGCTGAGCCAAGAGAATTGCTCGAGCCCAGGAGTTGGAGGTTGCTATGAGCTGTGATGCCATGGTACTCTACCAGGGCAACAGCTTGAGGCCGTCTCAAAAAAAAAAAGAAAGTCAGCAGTAACTAGCAAACACCACTAGCAGCTTACCTAGTATTTATCTTCTCCTTTTCCATACAAAGAGGATCCTGATTTTTGTATGGGTGGGTATGTGCCCAGATATAAAGCTGTATTTCTCAGCCTCCCTTGCAGCTAGAGTTGCCCATGTGGCTACACAAAACATTTCCTCCTGATGAGATATAAGAGAAAGTCATGCTTGGGGCTTCCAGGAAAACTCTTTAAACGTGGTGTGTTGGGCACACTCGACTGTTCATGCCCCTTGCCCCTGCCCTTCTCCCTGCTTAGGACATAGATGGAACATAGGTGTGGAGATGGGACAGCCATCACGTGTGATGGACACTGCATAGTTAAGAATGTCAGGGCCGAAGTTGAGAAGAGTCTGGGCCCCTAATGGCACCACAGAGCTGTCTCACTAGCCTTGGACTATCTTTTTCTGAACTTATTACAGGTGAAAAATAAAACTTTCGGGTTATTTGCAGTGGTGATGGTGGATAAATTCACATAAGTGGGATGTTAATTCTAATTCCGGGCCTCATGGCCAGAAATTTTGGCTCATTTCCATGAGGGAATCTGCAGTTTTAGCTAGGCCCTCTGGTCACTCTGCTACAATGATCCTTGGACCACAGTTTAAAGTAATCTAAGGTCCACATGTCTGGCAATTAGCAGAGGTGTGTGTGTGCAGAGGGGAGAGGAGAAAAAAGACTTTGAGCTTAGCTTTCAAATGCCCACCAAAGGCTTAGGCAGCTGTGCATGTTAGGTAGGAAAAACACCTTGTTCAGCTAATTTGCAACTTAGTGATGGAAAGCCTCCCCCACTCTCACCTAAATGGAAAAATGATCTAAGCTCCCATTCTATGGATGGGGAAACTGAGGCACAGCTGTTTGTTACCCCAGGTTACTGGCAGAGTTGGAAAAATTACTCTGGGATTCTGGTGCAGAGCTCTCTCCATTGTGCTGGGCTGCAGATAGTACCATGATGCTTCAGGGTGTCTGGGCACCTCCTGGCCATTTTTTCTCTGTGAGGCAGTGCAGTGGAGAGTGGGGCTGCCTCCCTGGCTTCTGTTCCATACCGCCTTCATTCTGTAGCAGCCACATTGCTTAAGTGAATAGGCCCTACTCTCAGCTGTTAATCAACAAAATCTTTCCTAATCCCATTTCCACTCTTCCTTACCAAAAGAACCCCTACTTTCTTGGAAATGCAATGTGAACACACAAATGAGCCTTTATCTCATCCAGATGATAAGCAGCAGCCACAATTTTCCTTCCCTTTTCTATGGGGAGAAACCACCCCTTTCTGTCATTGAAGTGAATTTAACTAGGCACTTCTAGATGCTTGAGGGGTGCCATGTGCCAGTCCTGGACAGTCCATGAGAAGGGAAAAGCTGGCACATACTCTTTTGCATATGGTCCTTCTTTCTTCCCACTGCCTGGAATGTAGTTCGGATGGCTGAAAAAAGAGCTGCCCCTCTTCTAAGTTTAGTCTATGGTATTTTATTATGAAAGCCCAAAGGGCCTCTGCCTAGGATGGAAGAGCAGAAACCAAAGGCAGCTGAGTGCATAAGGCCATTGTGTAGGCACTAACTCAGCCCTGGCTGCTGACCTATACTTTTTTTTTTCTTTGCAGTTTTTGGTTGTGTCTGGGCTTGAACCCACCACCTCCAGCATATGGGGGTGGTGCCCTACTCCTTTGAGCCACAGGTGCAGCCCTAGACCTCTTTTTACATGAGAAAAAAAATGAACCATCATGTATAGACTCAACTGTTTGGGTTTTCTGTGGCATGCAGCTCAACTCAGTGTGTATATTTACTACAGTGACTGATTCAGGCCAATTTTTTTTATGGTGGAGCTCAGAATTTTTTTTATGGTGATGGTCCTTCTCAAGGCCCAGAGCAGGGCTGCCTTCTCAGTGGAGTCTTTCCCAAAGGCCCCACTTTCTTGGGTCCCTTTCTATTTTAGACGCCTGGACATTTGTTGTCTGGTTGGGAGCTGATTGTGGTATTTGTGATAGTGTCAGGCAGAACTTTGTTTATTGCCTTTTCAGGCAAGCTATGCTAGAATTCCTATTCAGAGGGCAGGGCAGGCAGGATAACTTGTCAGACCATGTAAGGGTCTGGATGAGAGGTAGGGTTTGCAGCCAGCCTGGGAAACATGTCCCAAATGACACTGTAATCCTTGTTCTCATAAAACATCATCAGAGGAAAACAGCCTGCTTATTTCTTTAGGAAGACCCCCAAAGACAACTCTTTCAACTGCAGACTGTTGGGCACCAGGGACTCCAAGGCCATTGTGTAGGCACTACCTCAGCCCTGGCTGCTGACCTCTAGACTTGAGGGAGCTGTGGGGTCCTGAAGCAGCAGGATGGCCAAGGAGGGGCTGGGAGGATGAAGGATGAAGTTACCTGCATCTAAAGTGAACTAGGGATGGCAGTTAGGGCTCTGACTGTCTGAACAGAGGCTGTGGTGATGTGACACGTGGCACTGGCTCACACTGCGCATGTCCACTCACTTCAGAGCATCACCATGAGAGTAAGCCCTTGAAGCTCCTGGGCTTACTCTCCTGTTGTCCGCTCCTCTCTCCCACTCTGAGTGTCCCTGCTGAGGTCTGCCTGTCTGCTTCCACCAACACTGCTGAGGCAGATGTCCCCTCTCCCCAGACAACCCCCAGAGAAGAGACCATGCCCACAGCAGGGGCAAGAAGGTCACACATGGGGGTGGGGAAAAGAAGAGTGTAATGACAAATAAGGGAAAAAAAACTTCAATCGTCCAGTCTTTTTGTAAGAACTTTATTTTTCAAAAGGGGGGGAAGAATCCAAAGTATTAAAATAATCCTCTTATTTTTGTTTTGGAAGAAAAGGATAGGATGACAAAATAATTCATATAAAAATTTCAAGCATGATTGCTGTACATATTCCTCTTGTTCAGGGGGGAACATCCTGAGACTCGTACCTCCTGTCTGCAGCTCAGGTTCCAACTGCATCACAGGGACGCAGCACCTCCGGCCTGGGAGAAGCTGCAAGTGACTGGGATGATTATTTACCCCACAAATAAATACAAATGGTCCCAGTGGAAATGATTCAGTCCATTGTGGTGACTGTTTCTGATGAGAATGCTAAAAAGAAGAGCTGTCCCTCTTCTAAAATTCCCAATCTTTTCTTTCTGAAGATGACTATGTGTGAAGGAAATCAAACGAAATGACATGAAGTGTGAGAAGACTTATGGGTGGCTGGCATCTAGTGCCAACCAAATCCCAAGGGAGCCTTTTTACCTCACTGAGGTGACAAAAAGCAGCCATGGTTTTTCCTTGCCTTTTATGTGGGGGAAACTGCACCTTTCTATCATTGAAGAAAATTAGACTGGGCAATGTGAAGTCCCTGTCTGGAGCAATTATTTTTTTACTTAAAAAAAGGTGAGCTGGAATACACATACTAGCCAAGACTGAAGTTGCCAAATTGAGCCCACAAGCATCTGGGTGCACTTTCCAACAGGCAGACACTTCCAGGAACTGGGGGAGACAAGACCTGGCTTTTCCCCTGAGATTCTTCCAAGACAAGTTTAACTTTGAAGATCTCCTGGAACATTCCCAGGTTTTCTTGGTTCTTTTCAGTTGGTGTTTCTCTGAGGAATAGGGAGATTCTCATGAAGATATTTTAGACTTCCATGCTCTGAGAAATCTGAGACTACGTGGTCCTGGCCTCGTAGCAGCCACTTAGTAGTAAGTAGTCCCTCAAGTCCTACTGGTCCCCGGGCGTGGATTCGTGAGGTACTGATTCCCACTTCAGCTCCTGTGGAAAAGCATGGATGAAGATGTGGCTTTTCCCTGCCTCTGCTTCCTGTTCATGTCCCAGATACACAATGGAATTCTCCTCACTTGGTACCCCTCTACCCCTGCCAACCCCTGACCCATCCTCCGCAGGCTGGCCTGAGTCACACCATCCCTATAGTATGTTCTCTAGTTAGGCCAAATCAGGATGTGCTCCCTTCCAATGAAACCCAATCTGTGGGCCTCTCATCGCTTTTTTTTTTTTTTAGAGACAGAGTCTCTCTTTATCGCCCTTGGTAGAGTGCCGTGGCATCACAGCTCATAGCAACCTCCAACTCCTGGGCTTAGGTGATTCTCTTGCCTCAGCCTCTTGAAAACCTGGCGCTTGCCACAATGCCCAGCTATGTTTTTGCTGCAGTTTGGTCAGGGCTGGGTTTGAACCTGCCACCCTCGGTATATGGGGCCAGCACCCTACCCATTGAGCCACAGGCGCTGCCCTCTCATCTGCATTTTATCCCTGTGTTTAGATAATATGTGCAAAGTCATATGGCCTCTGTACTCTTGAACCAGAATCTGAACACCAGTGGTTTCACTTTCCTTGCTGACCACTAGTCTAGGCACATTCCCCAGGCCTCTGTGGAAAATTTGGTTTCATTAGAAGGGGGCACACCCTGATTTGCCCCAACATATGCACTTTGATAATACCAGAAGTGCTGTCTCTGATATCAATTTAGCATCTGAATTATATACCATATTTTGACATTTGGACATATTTTGGTATATAAAAATGTCTAGGTTTCATCTCCTTAAATATACTTTAAATCCTACAAAGTAAGGGCCATGTTCTTAGTATTGCCCAGAAGTCTTAGCACATGAGCATTCATCAGTTATGGACTACATGAAAGGGTTACTGTTCATTTCACTTCCCTTTTGTTGCTGGCTCAGACTCAAGGGACATCAAGAGAGTTCCTTGGGTCTTGCTCAGTATCCTGCACTATACATACTACAGCAGCATTCCTTCATTCACTCCAACTTTACTAAGGATATACTATGCACCAGGTACTGTGCTGGGCCCTGGGGGTAAAGTGGTGAATAACAGATAAAAGGACCTGCTGTCGTGGAGCTGATATTCTAGTGAGTAAGACAGGCAAAGGACAGGTGAGTAACTAATCTCATGTGGTGCTTAAGTGCAGTGCAGGGTGTTAAGACAGAGACTGTGCGGTGGGGCTAGGGACAAGCTAGGGAGGGAAAGCCTCCCTAAGGAGGTGCCAGGGAAGACCAGGTGGAGATCAGAGACCTGGGGAATGTGCCTGGGCTACTGGTCAGCAAGGGCAGTGAAACCACTGGGATTCAGACTCCAGTTCAATAGAACAGAGGCCATATGACTTTGCGCACATTACCTAACTTCATTTCTGATGCTTCAATTTCATTTGGAAAATGAGGAATATAACAGAATCCACTTTGTAGCACTGAGATAATGCATGTGATGCATTTAGCACAATGACAGGAATGTAGGAAGTGCTCAATAAAGATCTGTCACTGGCAATGACATATTTCACAGGATTTTTTTTTTTTGCTCTGAGCTGGTACTGGAAGGACAACAGAGTGGTCTTTTGCTTTACACTCATCCTGGGTTTTCACCTAAGTGGTGGGCACCTCAACCCTTTAAGTATCTTACTGTTTCTTCTTTATAAATATGGAATAAAGGGTGGCTCTTATGGCCCCAGCTGAACTGCAAGAAAAAATAGCTGGGTGTTGTGGCGGGCGCCTGTAGTCTCAGCTACTCAAGAGGCTGAGGCAAGAGAATCGCTTAAGCCCAAGAGCTGGAGGTTGCTGTGAGCTGTGATACACTCTACCGAGGGCGACAAAGTGAGGCTGCCTCTCAAAAAATAAATAAAAGGGTGGCACCTATGGCTCAAAGGAGTAGGGCACTGGCCCCAAATACTGGAGGTAGCAGGTTCAAACCTGGCCCCGGCCAAAAAAAAAATGCAAAATGTATAATGCAAAATACAAAATGCAAAAAAAAAAAAAAAAAAAAAAAAAAAAAAAGGCAAAATAAATAAACAATAAAATAAAAATTATTTTAAAAATATGGAATAAAAAGAACAGTGCAAGTGATGTAAAAACAGTCTACTGACTAAATAACTGAGTAAATTCCCTTTAATAACCTTTAACAATTTAATAAGAACTAGTTCTCTAGCCAGATTAAATATTCAGAAAATATACCACGGCGGTGCCTGTAGCGTAGTAGTTATCGTGCCAGCCACATGCATTGAGGCTGGCGGGTTCAAGCCCAGCCTGGGCCAGCTAAACAGCAGTGACAACTGCAACCAAAAAATAGCCAGGCCTTGTGGTGGGCGCCTGTAGTCCCAGCTACTTGGGAGGCTGAGACAAGAGAATAACTTGGGCGGCACTTATGGCTTAGTGAGTAGGGCACTGGCCCCATATACTGAGGGTGGCGTGTTTGAACCCAGCCCTGGCCAAACTGCAACAACAAAAATAGGTGGCGTGTTTGAACCCAGCCCCGGCCAAACTGCAACAACAACAAAAATAGCCAGACATTGTGGTGGGCGCCTGGAGTCCCAGCTACTAGGGAGGCTGAGGCAAGAGAATTGCCTAAGCTCAAGAGCTGGAAGTTGCTGTGAGCTGTGATGCTACAGCACTCTACAGAGGGAGACAAAAAAAGAGAATAGCTTAATGTCAAGAGTTGGAGGTTGTTGTGAGCTGTGAGACCATACCACTCCCCCGAGGGTGACATAGCAAGACTCTGTCTCAAAAAAAAAGAAAATGTACCATAAATGTCTTACAGGAATGTTATACAATGGTATCCCTAAAAACCAGAGGCTGTCCAAATAACCCCAACATTAGATTTTATAATTAATGGAAGGTGGTAGAAGAGTGCCTTCTGTTGCTTTTTATTTCAAAGTCTGCTTTGGAAGTTAACCTTGAAACTCTGGGCTTACCTATTTGTTTTTGATGCTGGTACTCAGGCTCAGGACAGATACTAACACCTTCCTTTGTCCTATCCTTGTCCGGGGTTATCTCAGAAGGAACGTAGCTGTGTTACTCTGAAGACATAAGTCTTCTGTAGCAGTGCTCTCCAGGGACCTTGGCATGTATACCTGCCAAACCTTGTGCACAAACATAGGCTGTTGTCTGCCTACACTGCAGCGGAAACAACCTAGGCTTCAGGCTCACACCAGCTGTTACTTTAATCTGGGCAGGTTACTTTACTTCTCTGAATCTGTTTCTCCATCTATGAAAAAGGAAATACAAGTACCTACCTTCTTGATGCATGAAATGTTGAGAACTTAGGACTCCCACCAGGTATTAAGGGGTAACTATTATTCTCTCTGAAAATTCTATCTTGCCAGGTCTCTATTATCTCCATCAAGCATGTAACAGTGAAAAACTGTCATCTCCACCTCACCATGGCCTTGGACTACACAGTGAGATGCAAGGAACTACTTTGTCCCCTGAGCAGAGTCTTTCTTACCCAGTCCGAAGCGGTAGCCATCAGAGAAACGAGTGCTGGCATTCCAGAACACACAGGCGCTATCTACGTGATGGAGGAAGAACTCTGCTGTTTTCTCTTCAGTGTAAAAAAAGAGAAACACAATTAGGATGATCCACAGAGAACATTCCTGCTTTCACCCTTACTAGTGATAGATCTGGGTAGGGTCTGGGGCCCCAGGGAGCTTCCACATATGTTCTCACAAATTAAATGTACAGACTCGTGAAAAATCTGAAGAGAAAGGAGGCAACAGTCACGATGTTGTGGGAACACCAGCTGGAATCTAGATCTCCTACACAGATGCATCTTGGTACTACAACAATGTAGAACTACTACATTCCCTATTTACAGGCTCTAGGGCACACTGCCTAAGTCTGAAACCTAGCTCCACACTTCCTCGCTGCGTGACTATGGGGTCTAAATCTTTCTATGCCTAAGCCAAAGGTACTGACAACACTACGTAGCTCACAGGGCTGTGAAGATGAATGAGTTGGCACAGTGGAGTACTCATCCCAGTTGTAGCACACAGTACACCCTTCATACATGTCAGCTTATTACTGGTGATATGATTCCCTGATAAAATGACTCTAAATTCCTCAAGGGGGCCCTATTGGCTTCCTTTACTATCAGGCCTATTGGCCTGACACTAAGGAGTATCTCAATACATATTTGTGAAGTACATGAATCAATGGACAGAGCTGGCTCTTTTATAACTTCCTGAGTCTTGATTTCTTCTGCTATAAAATGGGTTTATAGGGCTTGGTGTTTGTAGCACAGCAGTTACAGTGCCAGCCACATACACTGAGAATTGTGGGTTTGTACATGGCCAGGGCCAACTCATCAACAATGACAAACTGCAACAAAAAAAATAGCTGGGCATTGTGGTGGGTGCCTGTAGTCCCAGCTACTTGGGAGTCTGAGGCAAGAGACTCACTTAAGTCCAAGAGTTTAAGGTTGCTATGAGCTGTAACGCCACAGCACTCTACCGTGGGCAACATAGTGAGACTTTGTCTCCAAAAAAAAAAAAAAAGGTTTATAGGATCGGTGCCTTTAGCTCAGTGGTTAGGGTGCCAGCCACATACACCATGGATGGTGGGTTCAAACCTGGCCCAGGCCTGATAAACGATGACAACAACAACAGATAGCTGGGCATTGTGGAGGGCACCTGTAGTCCCAGCTACTTGGGAGTCTGAGGCAAGAGAATCACTTAAGTCCAACAGTTAGAGGTTGCTGTGACCTGTGGCATTCTACTGAGGGCAACATAGTGAAAAAAAAAATGGGTTTATAATTCCTGGGTAAGAAATGTTGCATGGCTCTGCCTCTGACTCAAGGTCAGAGCTAACCATCCCTTCCGTGATAGGGATGCTGTGATAATATAATGAGGTAAGAGATGTGAAAACATTCAGCAAACCACCAAAGGCACTATAACCAGCCTACTGAAATCATGTTTTCCTGCAGTTCCAAGAGGGGCTAAGAGGAGTAGGAGTGCCTTGGAGATCAAAGCAGAGAAGGCAGACACTGCAAGCTTAAAGCACCTTGACACGACACTGACCATTCTCTGTGACGATGACATCCGTGTGGGAACTGCCATATTTGTGGATGTGGTCAATGGCCTCCTGGACGTTGTCCACCACTTCAATGCACAATTCCAGGTCTCCATACTCAGTTCGGAGGGACTTCACTTCAGAGGGGCTGAAGGTCAAATAGGAGGCAAACTTGGGGCCTGCATGAATTTTTACCTGGAACCAAAATTCGCAAGCTCTAGGATCAAACAGCAAAATGAGCCTGTGTGATGCACCATGCACTTATAAAACCATAGCTCAGTGCAGCTCCTGTGGTCTGGATAAGTAACTAGCCCCTGCTTTCCCACCCTCCAGAATGCTCTGCCTTGGGAAATGCTGACAGCACTGGGTCTTGGAGAAGCTGGAGTGAGGATTTAAGCAGGAAGCCTTTGAACATTGAGAATGTGCAAGGTGTTTTAATAGGCTATTAGCATATGCCCTTGATTTCTGGCATTTTACTAAAAT
Source organism: Loris lydekkerianus (assembly GCA_963574355.1). NCBI lineage: Eukaryota > Metazoa > Chordata > Mammalia > Primates > Lorisidae > Loris > Loris lydekkerianus. The sequence goes on along the minus strand of CAUYPK010125022.1, from coordinate 46,232 downwards.
AGTAATCTATAAAAATCCCATTTCCATGGGCAGTGCCTGTGGCTCAAAGGAGCAGGACACGCCAGAGGTGGTGGGTTCAAATCTAGCCACGGCCAAAAATTGCACACACACACACACACACACACACACAAAATCCCATTTCCGGCATATAGGACCTAGGCACTAGGTTCACATGGGAAGAGGGAGGTGACATGTCTATATTTCTATTTCCTGCACAGTGAAGAAGCCCCAGGTTTGCTTTAGAGGTAAGCAATATTTGGTTAGGTTCTTTCAGCACCTCAAAATGTGGTTTCTTGTTGAATTTTCATGTCAGTCTGGCTACTCTCTAGGTTCAACTCAGCCCCAGGTTCTGGCACTAATCCTGTTCTGGCTGAATGTATATTCCTCTTTACATTCCTCAGCCCATCCTGAGGCTGGTCACCAAGGGCCTTGGTCACAAGGCTAGATCCCACTTAGGCCTTGTTCTCTAAGACCTTCCCAGAACAGGGCTCATGCTTTAATTCTTTGGGACCAAACTTTTGCCTTGGCTCAAATGTTACCTGTTTTGTCCTCATTGCTCCTGAAGCCCTACCATTGTTCTCTATCTGGGACTCCACTTCCTTCAGGATTGAGGCCCAACCCTAACCTTTAGGGACAGAGCACCATCTGGTTCAAGTTACCCTGCTGGGTTTACTTTCTGCCACACAGAATTTCTGCCGTATTAAGTATCCATGCTGATTCATTTTAATCAGAGGAATTTCTGATGATTGCGATATCACAATATGTACAACTCAGGACTGAGAGGTTTAGTACTAGCTAAAGGAGAACTTTCCTCCGTCCAGTCCAGTTCACTGTGGTGCTTGGCAAACACAGGTGCCCAGTCAATAGGCCACTTATATCAAGGAGGGGCCCCGATGACAGAAGATCATATGATCTAATTCCTTTTTAATTTGTGGGGTGCACTAACATTGTCATTGTCAAAAACAATTCCTTTAAGTTCTCACTGGGACCATGCCATATTTTTAAGGTGACTGGAGTTTTCACTTCCAGAAAAAGGATATAAAGGAAGAGATACATTTTCAGGTCAAAGCAATCAAGGCCAGCAGGCACCTTTTTCTTTTTTCTTTTTTTTTGAGACAGAGCCTCAAACTGTCACCCTGGGTTGAGTGTCATCGCATCACAGCTCACAGCAACCTCAAACTCCTGGACTCAAGCGATTGTCCTGCCTCAGCTCCCAAGTAGCTGGGACTACAGGTGCCCGCCATAATGCCTGGTTATTTTTTGGTTATAGTTGTCATTGTTGTTTGGTGGGCCCGGGCTGGATCCGAATCCACCAGCTCTGGTGTATATGTCTGGAGCCTTAGCTGCTTGAGCTACAGGCACCGAGCCAAGGCACCTTTTTTTACTGTTGTGCTGGTTTACAGAATTCTGAAAGAGTGTCAGGACATTAGATATTAAAGCTTAAAATGCATCCATGCAGATAGTTTAACAGGTTGCCCATTTCTGCCTTGACAGCATCTATGAAGTCTGACAATGAAGTTCACAAACTCATCCTGAAAAATGTGCTACATAGTACGTTCCTCATTGTACTGACGTGCCAAATATCAGCGTGGTCACTTTCAAAGTACACCCCATGGGAAACTATGGGCTAATACCAGTACCTTGTCTACCCTTCAAAGCAATTTTGGAACTCTTTTCCTGGAATGGCCATCAGAGCTGTCATCACAGTACCTTAGATGTCCTGAATGTCATCAACATGTCTTCCTTTAATTATTTCCTTTATCTTTGGGTAAAGAAAAATGTCACTCGGGGCCAGATCAGGTTGAGTAGAGAGGGCATTGCAATATAGTTATTTGTTTACTGGCTAAAACTCCCTCACAGACAGTACCATGTGATAAATTATCGTGATGCAAGAGCCATGGTTTGCTCAAGATTTTGAGTTAAGATTTCCCTAACTGGCCGGGTGTGGTGGCTAATGCCTGTAGTCCTAGCCCTTTGGGAGGCTAAGCGGGGTGGATTGCCTGAGCTCAGAGGTTTGAGACCAGCCTGAAGCAGCATGAACCAGCATGACCCAGAGAGAGACCCCCGTCTCTACCAAAAAACAAAAAAAGCCAGGCATTGTGATGGGCTACTTGGGAGGCTAAGGGCAAGAGAATTGCTAAAGGAAGAAAAAAAAAAAAGAAAATTCAAAAAAAGTAAACTTCAAACTAAGATGAGTGAAAGCAAAAAAAAAAAACAATTTCCTTGTTTTTCTATTATGTCTGCCATGCTTCTCAGTCAGCCGATGATTTTGCCGCATAAGTCGACAAATTTCTGCAATATTTTCCTCAGTTCTGCTTATTACTGACCTCCCTGACCTCTCTTCATCAGTGACGCTTTCTCTTCCCACAGAAAAATATTTAATCTATTTGTACACTGACATTTTCTTCATGGCATTATCCCCATAAACTTGGACTAACATGTCCCTGATTTCACTTCCACTCTTGCCAAGTTCAGCAAGAAATTTATGAATGTTTGTTCATTGCTCTAATTCAAGCTCCAACATTCTCCCAATGGCATACAAAAACATGCAAAAACAATAAGGAACACTTCTCAGCAAGATCCTGCCACATATCAACATGAACACAACTGTGAGACACTGATACACTAAGGTTATGAAACCTTACCAAGTTGTTTGAACAGTGCTGCCACCATAAGTGCAGGTGGCAAGTTCATACACTAAACTGTCAGACCTTACACAGGGTGTTGATAAAGTTAATGTTTTAAATAGCTGCCTATATTAAATTGCACACAAACTTTATGAACATCCTGTATTTCTTTACAGTCATGAATTTAGGATAGAGCATAAATTCATATTTGAAATTTATTGGTTTAGTTTACAACCATAATGACATGGTAAGAACATAATCCAGAGGAGACACTATCAACTGTTGAGTCCTGAATATCACCCTATTAAGTATGCTAATATTGGTAATTGAAAAAATATGGAGAGAGGGAGTGAATGCATACGCATTTTTGGCCTAAGAACATTTTTGCACAATCTTTTCAAATCAAATCCAAAAAGGAGTGTGTTTGGAAGCATAAACTTTAAACTTTGTAGTGTGAATAAAAGGTTACCTGAAACAGTCCACTCAGCATGATGCTATGAGGTCCGTCTTACCTTTGAACTCTCTTTTGCAATGTAAACAATGCCTATAATACAGTCTACTTTGTAATTAAGCTATCTGTATACTGGTTTGGTCTACCTATTAGACTATCAGAGGGCAGGGATTGTGTTTTACTCACCTTTGTACTTAGCATAGAACTCTGTACATAGAAGAAGCTCAAAAATATCATTTCCTAAATTGCCTGACATGGTATGGCCACAGCTCCTATCTAGTTCCACAGGCTTCTAAGTTCCAAAATGGAAGACAGGAACTAATGTATTAGTCCTGCAGAAAAGGTCCTGGCTTACCTGTTCCACTCTTAGCATATCAATGATCTGGTCAAACAATGGTGTTCTCAGCAGATCCCGGTGGATTAACAAAGTCTCCAAAGCGTTACAGGCAGCTGGATATTCACATTTTGAGTCTCTGACTGGAAGAAAAACAACAAAGCATTATTTCTATTAATGTAATCCAGAGCCATAGAGGATTTAATAAATATTTATTTCATTCTCACGAAACAGAAGACCCCATCCAGCTCACCTAGCCTGGTAGCCTTATCAACACTGGCCTCTGAATCCACATACATGTGGCAGATCCCTTCACTGTGCCCCATCACTGGAATCCCCTTTGCAGCTTTCTGGATGTCTCTGACTAGCTGGGAAGAGCCACGTGGAATAATAAGATCTATCATTTTGTCTAAGCGGCAAAGATCTTCCACTTCTTCCCTGGTATTCACCTGAATAGGGAGAGAATAAAAAGATAAAGATGATACCTTCTGATCCACAAAATATAGAAATAGAAGCTTCCCTTTTACAGATAAATGTCTGCATATCTTAAGAACTAAATCAGGTACTTATTTTAAAGACAAGATTAATTTCCTGATCACAGGAATCAAAAAGTCATCTGGTAAACGCGTCCATCACACTCAGTGCAGTTCTGTATCACAGAACGTGCAGGACACACCCCTGCTCTCGAAGAGGTCAGGGTTTGGCAGGGAGGGAATGCCTGGACACAGCCAGCTGTAAGACAGGGCAGACAAGTCACCAAGTGCCAGAGAGCTACAAAGGGTTCTCTGGGGTGAAATAATGAACAAATCATGCCAGGTGATGAGGGTGACAGCAGGGAGCAGTCACTCTGCTGGTTCTCTAGTCACCACCTCAAGGAAATTCTGGGTCTTGGTAGGGAGTCACGATTCTCTGACTTTTGCTGACAACTTCTACTCTGAGATGTGGATTGCACTAATTAAATTGCTTGTGCTAGGACACTGAGATTATGGGCATTTTGTTTCCTCTTCTTGATTTTTAATTTTCCTCCATATGGTCACGCTACTTTTACAATAAATATAAATATACACATACAAGAATGTTCATGGTAACTTTATTCCCCATAGCCCCAAACTGGAAACAAATATTCATGATCAGAAGAAAGGATAAAATACAGTATATACATGTAAACAGAATACTACATAGAGATAAAAAAAAGAGAAAGCTGCTCAATGCACCAATGTGAATGAATGTTACGGATACAATGAGGAACAAATGACATATAACATAAAAATGCATTTTGTACAGTTTCATTTACATGGTGCTCAAGAACAGGCAAAAATAATTAAATGTGATGAAAGTAAAAAAGAAGTGGGCTCGGCACCTGTAGCACAGTGGTTATGGCACCAGCCACATACACAGAGGTTTTGAACCTGGCCCAGGCCAGCTAAACGAAAATAGCTGGGTGTTGTGGCAGGTGCCTATAGTCCCATCTACTTGGGAGGCTGAGGCAAGAGAATTGCTTACGCCCAAGACTTTGAGGTTGCTGTGAGCTGTGAAGCCACAGTACTCTATGAGGGCAACACAGTGAAACTGTCTTGGGGGGGAGGGAAGAAAGTAAAAAGAAGTGGTTCCTTGTAGTGGGGTGTGGCATACTAGGAAGGGCATAGGGGAGCCTCCTGGGACGTTGGGAATGTTTATATGATGGCTGGTGGTTACAGGTAAGTGTGTGTGTGTGTGTGTGCGCACACACGCGCACCACTCACACATACACAAGCACATATGAATGAAGTCATAAATTTGTTCATATAGGATTTGCATACTTTACTATATGTATGTTATACATCAACAGAAAGAAAGGGAGAGAAGGAAGGAGGACATGTCCCAAAGCAAAAGGTGGTACAGCTAGGATTTGAATCCTTAAAATCTCTGCTCTTTCTACACACTATACTGCCATAAGAAAAACCCCCAACTCTGGTCATTAAGTGCACAATACTGCAGGTTTGTAAACATTCTTCAACAGCCAAGAGAATCTTGGAATGTTGGAATGAATGGGCCTCAAAGGAAAGAGAAGAATCTGTAGTCAGGTTAAGTCTAGATCTAAACTGTAACACAGATTCCTATGATCCTGGGTGAATTACTTTGCCTTTGGGTCTGGTTTTTTCCAATCTAGAAAGTGGGCCTAATAATTTACAGTATTTTCCTCATGGGTTGTTGTGAGGTCTAAATGAAATAAGGGATAAAAAGTGCCTTGCACACAGTAAGTACTCAGTTGTATTAAAATTTCATTTGGTAGCAGGAGAGTAAAACAATGGTCAGTTAATATAATGACCACAATAGCAATAGTGATAAAGGCATGCTCTCATACTTACATGTTCCATAGCAGTTTATGACAAACTTTCATAAAACATTTCATCAGATTTACCCAAAATCACTCTGCTATAAGAACACGCGTCTCACAATCTATGTCTGGTACTCTTGCTGTGACCCCCAAAATGGAGGTCTAACTGACATTCTTGCAAACCTGCACTGCCAGGACACAGTGGTATTAGAGTGGACTTTCTTAGCCACTGAAGGCCATCTGGCTCTGCCACATGGCCTGATGTTGATAGGCTCACAGACTGTTGCCACTCCACTCAAGCCTGGCTTCAGAAATGTCTTGGCCCTATGTGGCTTAAGCTTTCCTTCAAATTCCCAAACACCTGAGCTGACCCCTCTGGGCCTGACTTGGCTCATTCCCAGGGACCTACCAGCTGTACAGCTTCCTTGACTCCATGAATAGAGAGTGCCTCCTGAGTCAGGAGGTGAAGAATCCGATTGCTGTGTGTGGCTTCCTTCCCTCCTTTGAGTAATAAGCCATTACCACTTGCAATAGCCAAGGCTGCCACCTGCAGATCAAAGGGAAAGCAGTAACAGACACAGTAACGTCAGCATTCACTAAGCACTCTTTCCACGCTCTAAGTACTGTGCTCCTGTCATAAGGCCTTTGCGGTCTTGCCTTCAAAACACTCCAGTGAATTAAGTACCTATTTTATTCCCACTTTACAGATAAGGACAATAGAGCTATATGACTCCTCAAGGTGATACAGCTTACACATGGCAGAGTTTGGATTACAGAAGTGGTTTGACTCCAGAACAAATCACGTAGGTCTTAGGATATAAACTACATGGTTTCTTTAGTACCTACATGGTTCTTTAGTAACCTGAGTTAAGTGGCCAGGGCCATACAGTCCCCCTCCCCACTTGGGCCACTGTAGGGTGCCCAGTTGCCTCTGTCGGTAAGTTCTTGCTCCACCTGACTAAAGCTGAGGCTGAAGTGGTCCCTCTGGCAACATCCTACTCTAGCACTGGAGTTGATCCAAGATTTCTAGAGTTCTTGTCAGGGGAGGGCAGAGACTCTGGAATGAAGTCTCTTTCTCACGTGGTTTTTGGGGAGGAAAAGGTAGGCCATCCAAGAGGGTTAGCTACTGTGTTACAGCAAGAGCAACTGACATTGGCCTGATCATTTTCAGCCTAAAGCTTAATTTTCTGCTCTTGGGATGAATGAAAACGTTCTTGCTTTTGTAACACAGGGAAAGAAACTTTACTAAAAAACCTTGTTAACCTGACCATGTTAATCTTCCAATTAGTGGTTTTTAATCCTTTTTTGTTATTGTTGTTCATACCTTTAATAAAAATCATCTAAACTTTCTCCAGATAAGTGCACAAACACACAGAATCCTGCCAACAATTTTTAGCATTTGTGCATTCTGTGAAAACATCAGGGTTAAGAGTCCAGGTGAGGACTCTCAGCTGGAGTTGGCTAAAGAGGAAAGTCTCCTTGTGAGACTTAGGACCCACTTCCACTAGTGGGGGTGAGTTTTGCAGCCATCACTGGAGTATTTCTGTGAGACGGGTATATGGCCAGAGGAGTGGTGTGCCTGAGGACAGGCCCTGGCGGTATGGGAATCCTTTGAACAGGCAAATTTTAGGTCATGTCAGGGAGTACCCCCTCCACAAAGCATTCTAGACTTCCATGGTCATCTCAAGAGAGACTAGTTTTTTGTTTTAAAATAGAATCTCCCTTTGAGATTCTTGGGCCTAGTGTGAAGAAAGAGCTGGTATAGTCCTACAGGACAGTCTAGTGGAGAAATGGTCTCATAATTCTAGGGAGAGAGTTTAGGACAACAAAGAGAAGACACCCTCTACCACCACCTTGTGATTTCTCAGTATGGTTGCTTGGCAAGACCTTTAACTCTGTTAACTGTTTCTCAATAGCAGCCTGTGATATGGCAATTTCCTTAAAGAGGGTTGCCATTCTAGTTTCCATTAAATACTGAAAGTTCTTTTTCCTAATAGATATACCTATAGGAAGCCATCTGTGACACTGATAATAAAAGGGTCTTTCTTACATGGGCAAAACCACCTGTTAGATACATAACTTGCAGTAGGTTATCAGGGAGTTGTGGCAGGAGAAAAAAAGTCAATCATGAGCTAGAAATTTGCTACTATATTGTGGAATGATAGGCTGATCAGGCTCTGCCAGTCTCAATCCCAAACACCATTCTGCAGGGATGATAGGGCTTTCAGTCACACACCTGGGGCAGACAGTCAGGACGAGATTCAAAGATCACCAGCAGAACTCCAATTGGGACTGTCACTTGTTCTAGTTCCAGGTTTTTGGCAATGCGAGTCCGTCGCAAAACACGCCCCACGCTGTCCTGTGAGGAGGATGCGATCTGCCTCAGGCCGATGGCCAGGCTATTCAATTTGGATGTGGAGAGGCTTAAACGTTTTAGTAGAGGAGCTGCAAGTCTCCCTGGAAATGAATTCAGAATACATGATGAAGTAGAAGATCTGGGAAGGCTGCAACCACCGACTCATCCTTCTCTCTTTCCCTCCCTCCCACCCTCCATCCTTCCTTCCTTTTTTCGAGAGTCTCACTTTGTCACCCTCAGTAGGGTGCTGTGGCATCACAGCTCATAGCAACCTCTAGCTCTTGAATTTAGGCAATTCTCTTGCCTCAGCCTCCCAAGTAGCTGGGACTACAGGTGCCCTCCACAATGCTTGGCTATTTTTTTTGTAGTTGCAGTTTGGCTGGGGCCGGGTTTGAACCCGCCACCCTCAGTATATGGGGCTGGCACCCTACTCACTGAGCCACAGGCATTGAACATGTGGTACTGCATTAGGAACAGACTCAGGAAGACAATGACATGCCATTTAAATAGCCTTTTGTAGAGGGCAGTATGGCAGTATATATCACAACATAACAGTGTACACACTCATACCCTTTGTGGCAGCAATTTCACTTTTAGAAACATTTCCACGAGCAAGGCTGCAGGCATTTTTATAATAATAAGAAATTATACTGGCAAGTTCAGGCCAGGCATGGTGACTCATGCTTATAATCCTAGCATTTTGGGAGGTTGAGGTGGTAGGATAACTTGAAATGGGGAACTTGAGACCAGTCCAAGCAAAATCGAAACCCTGTCTCTACAAAAAATAGAAAAATTGACTGGGCATGGTGGCACACAGCTACAGTTCCAACTACTTGGGAGGCTGAAGCAGGAGGAATGCTTGAGCTCTGGAGTTGAAGCTGTAGTGAAAGAATTGGGGTATGTTCATATACAGAATTTTCTTTTTATTTAAATACAATAGTATACATGGTGTGATTTTTTCTCTCTCCACACACACATTCATACATACACACACATAAAAACTTGGGAAAACCATTTGGAATCATATATCACAAATCACTACTGTGGTTAATGTTGAGAAGAGATTATGAAAAATTCTCTTTTTCTTTATAGTCATGCCTACCAAGATAAAATAATAAAAAGATTTCTACTTTAGAGGAAGGAATGGACCCTTCTTATATTAAGAAAAAAATTAGGCTCAGCACCTATAGCCCAGTGATTAGGGCACTGGCCACATACCCTGGGGCTGATAAGTTCGAATCTTGCCTGGGCCTGCTAAAACAATGACAACTAAAATAATAATAATAATAAAACAACGACAACTATAACAAAAAATAGCTAGGCGTTAGTGAGACTTTGTCTCAAAAAAAAAGAAAAAGAAAAAATCTAAACCATCATTCTACCAATCAATTACATAAATTAATTTCCTTTACTTTCCCATATGTGCTAAAAACCAAGTTTTAATTATAGTGTATGTTAAATGTTACATCCTAGTTGTAACAAGACAACTATGTATTGAATTGAAACAATACAAGTATGTTTTTCATGTTGCAAAAATTATCAGCTTAATTACTACTAAATAGTCCATTGAGTTGGTACATTTAACTCATGTTATTAGACATTCAGATGGTTTCCAATTTTTCCATGAAATAAATAATCCTCCTCTAAGAATGTTTAGATACAGAGCTATTTTCTCCCCTTGAAATATTTTCATAGGATAAATCCCCTGAATTGGGATTACCCTTAAGTCCCAATTATATCACATCAAAAGTGATAATCAGGCTAATGTATACCCAAGACTTTGTTCTTAACTCACTGTTTGTCCTTGTATATTTCCAGAGATAAAACTGGGATTAAGAGTGAAGAGTTCAGCCAACAAGCAGTATGACCTTAAGCAACAGTTTTAATCTCTCTGGGTCTTAATTCTTTTACTTTAAAAAACCTGGATATTAGGCAGCCCTCTGGCTCAGTGAGTAGGGCGCCATCCCTATATTCTGAGGGTGGCGGGTTCAAATCTGGCCCTGGCCAAACTGCAACTAAATAAATAAATAAATAAATAGCCAGGCATTGTCGCAGGTGCCTGTAGTCCCAGCTACTCAAGAAGCTGAGTCAAGAGAATCGCCTAAGCCCAAGAGCCGGAGGTTGCTGTGAGCTATGACACCACAACACTCTACCAAGGGCAACAAACTGAGACTCTTGTGTCTAAAAACAAACACACAAACAAACAACAACAAAAAACTATTAGAAAAAATTCCTTCCATTTCTGAAAATCTATTTTATGACTTTCCAATATTACAAAAATTCAAAAGACTAGATATAAATGCTGGAGGAAGTTCTAAAACAATGATTCAAAATGCCTGAAAGAATGAAAATAATATTGCAAGGTTTCTTTGAAGGGAACACTGGAATCTAGATGTTTTAAGTTAATGCAAATTTATTCAAAAGAAAATTCAAAACCCCATAAAATCACCCCCATTATTTTAAGGTAGAAAGAGAATTCAGAAAAAGGAGAGAGTAAGGGTCTGACTTTCTACATGCTTAGTTGTCTGCAGTGTGCGTTCACCTTCTTAATTCCTCTGTCATTAGCACCACAAGGGCATTTCTAGATGGCCCCTGGTGCAAACACTGGGAAGACTACAGACTGGTTAATTAACTAAGAGACAAGCTATTTTTTATCATAGCTGCACAAACTACATGTGCAACTCTTCTATATGAAAAGTCCATCTGTGTTTGGATCCTGGGTCCATCACTGGCCATATGGCTTTTGGGTCAATGACAACTTATATGAGCTTCAGTTTCCTCCTCTGTAAAACAAAGAAAATAAACAGAAGCTACTCAGGGGTACCATGTTGTGAACGTTAAATAAGATCTTGTCTGTACAGCCTTTAGCACAGTGCCTACCAATACAGAAAGACCTCAATAAATGTTAGTTATTATTAGCTGAATATTTAAAGCAGTGGGGTTCTCAATTTTTTCTTTTTTTGTCCTGAAATTGCCGTAATAGCCATGGCTCATGACATGTGGGGAACTAAAAAGGAACTAAAAAAGGAACTAAAAAAGCTCCTTTGGAGATTGTATTAAAACATCTGGGGAAGAAGTTGGGGGTAGTATATGTAATTTGAAAAAGCCTAACAAAATACTAGCCATCTACCCTTGATAAAAATGCTGCCTAATGTACAATTTCTTCTGTAACAATCTTGTCTTTAGGCAGATACAAGAATTATTAGTAAAACAAAGAACACAGAAACAAACCAACCCCCCTCCATAGCACTGACTCTAAGTTGCCTGGTTTTTACCCTCTGCCTCCTCCATGTCTTTTTTGTTGGCTAACAGGATCTCATCACGGTGGTCCGTCAACAGATCAGCCAGATGATGGATAATTTCTGCTCTCTAGAAGAAAAGCATACCGTTAAAAAAAAAGCCCAGATATATTAATCCAGTGCACACCAGTTTTTAAACCCACTCTTCTAAGAGTGTCAGGCCTTGCTCCAAAATCTAGGGTCGCCACTGACTGACATCTCATCTCTGTTTAATTAATTTCCCATCCCTGCTTCCCTTATTTTTTACTTCGTCTTTCAATGCCTACCTCCCCTCATTTCTTCTTTCTTTTTTTTCTTAAGAGACAGAGTCTCACTTTGTCACCCTTGGTAGAGTGCTGTGGTGTCACAGCTCACAGCAACCTCCAACTCCTGGGTTTAGGTTATTTTCTTGTCTCAGCCTCCCAAGTAGCGGGGACTACAGGCACCCAACAATGCCCAGCTATTTTTTTGTTGCAGTTTGGCCGGGGCTGGGTTGGAACCCACCACTCTTGGTATATGGGGCCAGTGCCTTACCCACTGAGCCATAGGCACCACCCCATTTCTTCTTTCTTTTCCTATTCTTTCACCACTCCTGATTATTATAATTAGCAAACCATGGCCCAGTGGTGGGGGAGAAAGCAGATGAATCATATAATTTGCCTAGGAGCTAAGACTTTGAATCAGCATTACACACATACATCTTTACATATTTAATACCACTAGCTAGATAATTCCCCAGATAAGTTTTTATTGACACATCTGAATTACTTACTTAATGAATTCAATCACAGGGGAAAAACTGAGTTCTAAATAGTTGAGGAGACCCCAAACCTTACCCACCTAGATTAGGAAATGTGGCAAACTGGTATGGTGACTACCAAAGGAGTACAGAGAAGTAATTTCAAGGAGAAGCTAGGGTCCTCCTTTGCTTTCATTTATCTGCTTGTAGTTCTTTTAAATTCTCTTTTTTCTCAGGCCAAAGTATTCTCCAGGGGAATAACATACATTATTCCCAAACCCATACCCTTGAGAACACAACCCTTGGGAAGCCAGCTCCCAACTTTCACCTGACCCCCTCCTCATCACTGCCAGCCTCACTGTGTCTGCTACTTAGATGAATTCATTATGGTCAGGGCAGGGCTAACAACCATGGAGCAGGTTCTCAAATTTCCACCTAATGGGTAACTTAGGGGATTTGGAATAAGTTGGGACAAATGATTTTCCTACATTTCTATGTTCAAAATGTGACAAGATTAGGTAGCTTTCTTGAACTCGTCATTTTCATGTTTTTGATCAAAACATCATAGTGATGAAAAGCTACTAAAGGCCTCAAACTACAAAAGAGAGGGGAAAATAAAATTAAGAAAAAGTAAAAAGGTAGAGCAGATAACATTCATAAGTCAGATAACTCTACGGAATACTCGGAATAAAGGGGGAATTGGTGCACTTGACCAGTGACATGTGGGGAACTAAAAAAATCGAATGTAGTAAACCATACAAAATGACTTGCTCTGAAAACTACAACAGAAGTATCAGTTAAGGTTATTACCTGTTCAGGTTCCAAAGTGGCTAACATCCTCCCTCCAGATCGAGCCATTTCTCCCTGCTGCTCAACTGTAGGCCCTGCAAAAACACGTGCACACATAGGGTCATGGTCAGTTTAGTTTTCACTCACTTCCCAGCATGTGCACATGCTTGCCACATGCAATGAAGGAACACTGGTGCGTTGATGTACTTGCTTCACATGTGCAGATCATTCTGACCATTAAAATGGCAAAAGAATGTGCCAGATGAACTCAGGTATAAATATAAAAACTTGCCAGTATTTCTAGAGTAGACAATATATTTTATGTCTTCAAGATTTCTTTTTAATTCTACTTTGGATGATATAGTTTAATGTGTTTGTCTTTCTGAATGCAGATTATAAGTCAATTCTTGTGAACACTTCAGAATACGTATTGTTATCTTATGTATCTTTGAATCTGTAGTGCTTATTAGTACCCGAGATCCAGTATGGGCCTAACAAAAGTTTCTTGAGAAAACAGATGCTGATGTCCTTTAACTCAGTGATTTTGCAGAGAACAGGTGGCCTAGGTAGGTAGGCAAAGCAGAATTTTACAAAAGCAAAGCAAATTCCAATTCTGCATATAGTGTCCTAAATAATACCGTATTTCATACTATTAGCACATCAATTTTGTGATCTATAATTCCAGAGAGTCAAGTTTTCAGTTCTGTCTAAGCCAGGCCTACATTCACAGGCCTTGGGACCTTATAAACTACTTACCTGCAGGCTTTACTTCTGAAAAGAAAGTACCAACTTTCTTTCCCTCCACGATGTCTGTGATGACGTGTCCAGACACCTTTGGGTGGGTTCCATTGGCAATAACAACAGAAGTGCCACCCTGCAATGCCCAGAGGGCTGCTTTCACCTAGTTGGACAGGTTAGATCCAAAAATGAGATTCACCATCAAAGATGAGGTTCAGACCCAGTCACCACACATTTGAAACTTGCAAAAAGATAAAATGCGGTTTGACTTTGAGCAAATCAAGTATATACAAGAATGTTTTTACAACTCAGAAGCTCTAAAACATGCATAGCCCACACATTCTTCCCAGTCCAACCTGGGATGCGCTCCCTACAAATGAATCAACCTGTCCTTTACAAGTTCTCTCTTAAAACTTTCTAATATGAGAAGACTCATAACTTCTACTGGGACTTTTTTTTTTTTAACATATACATGTGTTTATTAGGTTTCTGTTTTTTTGCCTTCACAAAATTAAAAAGGCTTAAAATTTAGTAACAGTAACAATGTTTAAGATAAGGACTAGAAACAAAAACCTCGTAAAGAACGAATAAACATAAATACATTCAGAAAAGGAATCAATTGCTACATCACCCGTAAAGAATTAACGAACATAATACATTTAGAAAAGGAATCAATTGCTGTATCACAATATTAAGCAATAATAATAAGAAGAAGAATGCAAAGAAAGAAACATTCACATTGTCAAATAAGACTATGTCTATTATAGAATGCTTTGACTCTGAGATTTAGTATGGAGATATCAGTTAACTTTTTTTTTTTTTTTAAGTATTAAAAAATAGACAACTTATATTTATAAATAAAAGTAAAACATAATTTCAAAAAACAGATCATGCCAAATCTTATTGACAGTAGAAAAAGAAGAAACATTTAAAAATCATTCTACTTGATCTGGTACACCTGATATTAAAATTGGAAAAAATATATTATTATAAAGGGGAAATTACAAACATATGTCACTTGTAAATGAGGATGCAATATCCTAAACAACATACTAACAAGTTGAATTAAAAATTAATGTTCAAAAAATGCTCTTTGTTGCACTATCTGTGTTAAATTACTTACATAAAAAAAAAAAAAATTAATGTTCAAGTAATGTACTTTGATCAAAATTAAACCTAATTTATGTGACAATTAGTCACTATTTTCTTTTCTTGCCTTTTTTTTTTTTTCTTCTTCTTTATCTCATAACAGACTCATAACTTCTACATTTGACTTGTGGAGCCTCGATGGCAGTGAACAGCCTGGGGTTTGACCAGAGTCTGATCCTGAGTACTTTTACCTTTTGTAAATTGTACTCTTAACCTCATCTCTGCCATTGGCTATATATTACTGTTTAGAGCAATTAATGGGAGACAAAGAATTTTTTTTTTTTTTTTTGTCGAGACAGAGTTCTACCCTATGCCCTAAGCAGGGTGCAATGGCATCATAGCTCACTGCAACCTCAGACTCTGGCTGTGGGTACCCTGCTGCCTCAGGCTCCAAAGTCCCTGGGATTACAGGCGCCCAGCTGGGTTTTTCTATTTTTTTCGTGAGTCAGAGTCTCACTCTCACTCAGACAAACCTCAAACTCCTGAGCTCAAGCAATCCTCCTGCCTCAGCCTCCCACAGTGCTGGGATTACAGGTGTGAGCCACTGCGCACGGCTGAGACAAAGAATTTTTAAAAGAACTCATCAAGAAATATTTGAGCTGGCTGGGCACCTGTAGGTCAGTGGTTAGGGCACTGGCCACATGCTTGGGGCTGGTGGGTTAGAACACCTACTCTAAACGAACAAAAAAAAAAAAAAAAAAAAAAGCCGCACCTTATGATGGATGCCGGTAGTCCCAACTATGAAGGAGGCTTTGGCAAGAGAATCACTTAAGCACAAGTGTTTGAGATTGCTGTGAGCTATGATGCCACAGCACTCTAGCAAGGGTGACGAAGTGAGACTGTCTCAATAAAAACAATATATATTTGAGCTGATATTAGGGAATTTATGAATTATGAAAAATATATAGGCCTTGCCCTCAAGGAGTTTACAATACAAATACAATGTTTATACAATATTAATTAAAAATACATATATAGACATGTCTAAATATAGGTACATAATACCCATTAAACCTGTATTTAGATATGTGAATATTTAAGTATATATGTGCCTCGTATCTGAACCACTGGTTCCCAAACAATTCCAAACGTAAAAAGGATTATAAAATAATTTTGGCTTTATAACTGTTATAGACAGTTAAGGCACCAGTTCTTACCTTGGCTTCCATACCGCCCATTCCCACTCTAGACTTGGTTCCGAATGTCACAGATTGCTGATCTCCAGGATAAAATATATCAATGAGTTTTGCATCATCTGACCCTGGGGGGCTGTCAAAGAGGCCTGAAGAGTAGATAAGAGTCAGTAATACTGCTATGATAGAAATGACTGTGGAGGCTCCGTGCCGGCAGCTAAGCAGTTAAGACGCCAGCCATATACACCAGAGCTGGCAGGTTTGAACCCAGCCTGAGCCTGCCAAACAACAATGACAACTACAACAACAACAACAAAAAACAGCAAGGAGTTGTGGTGGGTGCCTGTAGTCCCAGCTACTTGGGAGGCTGAGGCAAGAGAATCTGTTAAGCCCAGGAGTTTGAGGTTGCTGTGGGCTGTGATGTCATATAACTCTACCGAGGGTAACATAGTGAGACTCTGTCTCAAAAAAAAAAAAAAAAAAAGAGAGAAATGACTGTGGAGGCTGGGTGCCTGTAACACAGTGGTTATGGTGCCAGCCACATACATTGAAGGTGTAGAATTTGAACCCAGCCCAGGCCAGCTGAACAACAGCAATAACAACAAAAAATAGCCAGGTGTTGTGTTGGGTGCATGTAATCCCATCTAATTGGGAGGCTGAGGCAAGAGAATCAATTAAGACCAAGAGTTGGAAGTTACCATGAGCTGTGACGCCACAGCACTTTACTGAGGGTGACTCTGTCTCAAAGAAAAAAAAAAAAAAAAGAAAGACATGACTGTGGAGACAGGCTTCCCTGGGCACTTGCCAACCACTCTGTACTTCACTCATTCAGATGAATTCTACAGTATCACCACTTACTCTAAACAGAAAAGAGAACAAAAGATCTGTGGGAAGTTGACCCACACTGAAAAGTAGCTCCAAGAGGACTCACCTTACACACATTTACAATTTAGCTTAATAAATGTTTCCCAACATCAGAACACGGCTATATTCTCAGCACATTTATCAGCCTTGCCCACAGACCATTGACAAGCTGTCCTCACCTCTACCACTGCTACTCATGATGCTGTATCTTAAGGATATAACTGAAAAAGAAGAGTGGCTACTGCAGAAATGGTGCAGCAGCCATATACTGTTTGTTGTGACTTTCCAAGAAGGATAAAATGTGAAATAGGTACTCATTAACTCTCATAGAACACTTTGAAACAGCACTAATTTATACCCCTCATTTTATGACTAAGTCATTGTGGAGGTTAGGTTGAGTCAGCAGGGGAGCTTATGACTCTTGGTATTCAGTCTGGATTTATTAACATAAAACATATGTCCCTTTTCTAACTGTGCAGAGTAATATAAAATAAGAGTTGCATAAAATGTTACATGCATATCATTCAAGATTTAGAAGTCTCACAATTTTTCTTTGAAGAGTTAAGTAGGAGTCTTGGGAGAGGAGAACGGGATGGGGGTGTGAGAGTAGTCTGAGAAAATCAAATCAAGATCTAAGGGGGACATAGAAAGACGCTGCCCATGGCTGGGGACTGGCTGAGGACATTTTGGGCTGTGATGATTTGGTTTTTAGTTACTACTTTTCCTGTGCTATAATATACCTCTGCCCTCTATTATTACAAACCTTTAAGATAATCTTGCTTATATATGCAACCTTACAATAAGTGAATCGGGGGAGTGAGGAAATCACTGTTTAGTATAGAGCAAAGCAGTGCAGACCATTATGGGAAAAAAGGAAAAATAACCTCTCACAACCTATCTGCCTCAACCTACTACTCCACGGCTCTGAGAAAGATTGGACAATTCTAAGCCAAACCTTCTCCAGAGGCACTGAAGGGTTCCTAGTGTTCAGATATTCTGCCTACCCCTTTTAACCCTACCAAGAGCACATTTAAAATTCTGGTCTATGCCTGCAGTCCCAACTACTTGAGAGGCTGAGGCAAGAGGTTTGCTGTGAGTTATGACACCATGGCACTCTACCCAGCACGACAGACTGAGACTATATCTCAAAAAAGAAATCTGTTCTAAAAATCCAGATTCAATAGGTAACTAATAAAACTAATTATAGTAAGAGTGTAAGCCTGTCGATGACTAATTCTGGTGTTTGAAAGTACTTACC
Organism: Loris lydekkerianus; assembly: GCA_963574355.1. Taxonomy (NCBI): domain Eukaryota; kingdom Metazoa; phylum Chordata; class Mammalia; order Primates; family Lorisidae; genus Loris; species Loris lydekkerianus. Next base: position 28,199 of record CAUYPK010125022.1, on the reverse strand, counting down.
AGAGTCTAGTTAAAATTCGATTTTATACAGGGTGTTCATAAAATTCATGTGCAATTTACTATGTTAAACTGTTTTAAATTACACATGAACTTTATGTCCACCCTGTATATTGACCTCACAAACCTGCATCTTTTACTTTAGCAAGTAGTATAAGATAAAAGGAAGACTGTAGATTTTTTGATTGAACTTGAAACCCACCTCTGCCAAGTACCCATTTTATCTCTCTCTCTAGAGAGATGTAATATATAATTGATCTGAACTTAATTTTAAATTTCTTCATTTGTATAATTGGGCCAACCTACCTACTTTGTAGGGTTTCTACAAAGATTGAATAAATTGTGATTTTTTTTTTTTTTTCCAAGTTTTGCCCAGGGCTGGGTTTGAACCCACCACCTCCAATATATGGGGCCAGTGCCCTACTCCTTTGAGCCACCGGAGCTGCCCAATAAATTGTCATTTATAAAGCACTTAGCACATTATTTGCATAGTAGAAATTTAATAAAAACCTGTTGACTGACAAAAATGCCTTTTCCAGATCCCCAACTTAGCTGTTCTTATCCTGAGACTTCAAATAATGGTGGATAAACACAGTGCCAAGACTTCTTACAGGTAAAGATACTGACACATAGGTACAACAGCTCTTATCTTTCCACATGGAGAAAAAACAGATTAATTCATCTATATTTTCCCCTGCCTCCTCTAGGCAACTCTTGCCTTTACCTTAAATTAGAGTACAATTTAAGAGTGTAAATTAGAGAACAAGTCCTGCCACATTAACCTGCCTTGGTGTGGGCTGGGAATTAGACAGGGTTTCTCTGATGTCCTGGAAATGTACTGGTAGACCTTCTGGGATCCTTGAGGTTTGGCCTATTTAGATATAGCTACATTTCTTATGGGTCAGTGACAAAGAGATTAAGAAAGTAAGAAGAGTCAACAAGGTCAGGCAGGATCCAGGAAGGAAGCCCTTCATGAGGAAGGGGACAATAGAGGGGAACAGTGCAACAGGAAAGAACATGGTCGCCATACAGCTTAGACTTTCTCCATTAGCTCCAACTTTAAAACAATCTGCTCTTGGCTCAGCACTCATAGCACATACACTGAGGCTGGTGGGTTCAAACCCAGCCCCAGTCAGCTAAGCAACAATGACAACCGCAAGAAAAAAAGCCAGGTGTTGTGGCGGGCACCTGTAGTCCCACCTACTTGGGAGGCTGAGCCAAGAGTTTGAGGTTGCTGTGAGCTGTGATGCTGAGGGTGACATAGTGAGACGCTGTCTCAAAAACAAACAAAAAAATCTATTCTGTGATTTACATTAAAAACTGAAAGTAATCAAAACCACTAAAGTAACACTTCACACTCATTAGGATGCCTATCATAAAAAGGTAGATAATAACAAGTGTTGGCAGAAATGTAAACAAATTAGAACTCTAAGCACTGCTTTTGGGAATGTAAAATGATGCAGCAGTTTTAAAAACAGTCCTTTTAAACATAGAGTTAGCATATGATCCAGCAATTCTATTCTTAGGTGAAATAAAACATGTTCACATAAAAACTTATCATGGGCAGTAACTGTAGCTTAGTGGGTAGGGTGCCAGCCATATACACCCAGGCTGGTGGTTAGAACCCAGGCCAGACCAGCTAAACGACAACTACAACAAAAAAATAGCTGCGCATTTTGGTGGGCACCTGCAGTCCCACTACTTGGGAGGTTGAAGCAAGATAATTGCTTGAGCCCAAGAGTTTGAGGTTGCTGTGAGCTATGACACCATTGCACTCTACCGAGATTCTGTCTCAAAACAAACAAACAAAAAGAAACTTGCCATAAATGTTTATAGTATTATTCATAGTAGCCTAAAAGTCTATCAACTGATGAATGGCTAAGTAAAATGTAGCATACCTACAGGGTAGAATATTATTTGGCAATAAAGAGAATTGAAGTACTGATACATGCTATAAGATGGATAAACCTTGAAAACATCATGCTAAGTGAAAAAAAAAACCAGTCACAAAGGAATACATAGCGTAAGGTTCCTTTTATAAAAAATGTCCAGGCTCAGTGCCTTATAACTCAGAGACTAAGGCGTTGGTCACATAAGCTGGGGCTGGCGGGTTCAAACCCGGCCTCGGCCTACCAAACAACAATGACAACTACAACAAAAAAATAGTCAGGCATTGTGGCAGGCACCTACAGTCCCAGCTACTTGGAAGGCTGAGGAAAGAGAATCACTTAAGCCTAAGAGTTTGAAGTTGCTATGAGCTGTGCGCCAATGCACTTTACTGAGGGCAACGTGGTGAAACTCTCTCAAAAAAAAAAAAAAAAAAATATAAAATGTCCACATGTGGAGAGATAGAATACTAGCATTTTCCTAGGTCTGGGGAGCTTGGGCAAGAGCAGAGAGTGATTTCTAATGGGCATGGGGTTTCTCATTAGGGTGATAAAAATGTTCCACTATTTATTATGGTGATGATTGCATTAACTATGTGAATATACTAAAACATAATTGAATTGTAACTTTAAAGAAGAGAACTGTATGGTATATGAATTGTACCCCCAGAAAGCTCTTATTTAAAAAAATAAAAACCTGAAAGCAGAAGTAAATTACATTTCAGCATTCAAGACACATCTCCCGGACTCACCCGTTTTCTTCTGAGTCATAAAAACCCTGTGCCAGACCATATAGCTCAGGAAATGATAGTAAAAAAAAGATCACAAGGACTCAAAGAAAGAGGGAAATTCATGTGCTCATACATGTAGCACTTAAAAAACAAGCAGATAAAAAGCATTACTTTGTACCTTCAACATCTGAAAGAACAATCAAGAGGTCAGTTTTCATTTCCACAGCCAGACGGGCAGCCAGACTATCATTATCTTTAACACTAATAACCTAGAATGCAAGTAAAGTTAAAAGTGAGTGAGCCACAAAGTCCAACTAGAAATTAGCAAAAGCACTAGCTAGGCTCTGCCAGGCAAAAGCCAACGAACTTGAATGTGTCGATATCAGTCTTTGCGGCCCCCTTTTGTCTGGAAAACACAATGATTATTAACCCCTTTTCCAAACATGCTGCCTTCTAGCCACTGAAATATACAAGCCATGCTCATAATACCATCTTAAATCGCTATAGCACTCCCCCCTGTTAAATGAAACCCCTGAGTTTGGAAGAGTTTCTGTGGCCACTGCTCCATGATGAGTGCTTCTCCAGTTTCTCCATCTTGCTCATGACAAGCTTCTCTTGTTAGTACATGCAGCATAGCGTGGTATTAGTGTTTCCAGCATGCTCAACCCTTAGGAATACTTCACCCACATTTACCCCCTGGAGGTCACTGTTGGGCTCAGCTGGGGGGACAACAGCATCATTTGTGTTAATAATGGGAACGATGTTCATTCGGAGGAGCTCATGAAGTGTTCCATTGAGGTTCCGGCGCTTCTGCTCATCATGGAAATCCAAATTGGTCACCAAAATCTACAAGGATTAAATAGATTAAAAACGTAGGAGGGAGAAAAATGATAAACTTCCCACCATACAAAAGATGCCAAGAATCAGGGAATTAAACTTTAGGCTTCTGGAGCTTCACACAGATCAGAATAAATCACACATCTTTGGATGCTTATTCAGTTCTCAAAGAGATTTAAAAAAAAATCACAATCAACTGGAAGATTTATTTAAGGATACTGAAGACCAAATCTCATCCATTAATAAAATTAAGAAAATGAATGTAAAAGCCGGGCACAGGGCTCACGCCTGTAATCTTAGCACTCTGGGAGGTTGAGGTGGGAGCACTGCCTTAGCTCACAGGTTCTAAACCAGTCTGAGCCAGAGAGAGACCTCTTCTCTAAAAATAGCTGGGTATTGTGGCGGGCGCCTGTAGTCCCAGCTATTTGGGAGGCTGAGGCAAGAGACTTGCTTAAGCCCAAGAGTTTAAGGTTGCTGTGAGCTGTGATGCCATGGCACTCTACCAAGGGCAATAAAGTGAGACTCTGTCTCATACACACACATACACACAAAAAGGAGAAAATGAAAGTAGCCACTTTAGAGGAATTCTGTCTATTAATGTCTTTTCTTTCTTTCTTTTTTTTTTTTGTTTTTAAGAGATGGGATCTCACTATGTTGCCCAGGCTGGACTCAAATTTACTGGGCTCAAGTGATCATCCTGCCTCAGTCTCCTAAGGTTAGGTGGGACTATAGGTGCTGGGCAATTTCTAAAAGATTTCTGTATCATAGCTTCTGATTCAGGGCCTGGCCACAGTAAGCACTTAAATATTGGTAAGTAAGTGAATGAATGGGTAACCCTACTTGGAAAAGTATTTAGACAAATGGAATAGGGCTATGTTGTCACTGTTCCTGCTCAGAAGCAAACAATTACTAGAGTTAACAAAGTCTATGTTTAAGCAGATAGGATTAGTCTAAGAAGTCACAAGCTGAAAGAGGGGTAAGACACAATTTAGCTGGAGGGAAAGAATGAGCATAAGGTGCTCAAAGGCAGGGTGAAGGGTTGGGATGGAGGCTGGTAAAGAGCTCTGTTTTGTTGTTTAAACCAGAGTTTAATGCAATACTTAACAGGAGAGAAAAGTAAATGGGTAAGAGAGCAAGAAACTAAAAGGTGAAAAACCCTGAGGCTCAGTCCCTCTGTTGTATAAGGAAGAGGGCTCTTGCTATGCTATACAGAGCAATTAAAGCAGGAAAGAAAGGAGGGTGCAAAAACAGTACAATGGGCACTGTTAAGGCCTGAGCAGGGGCTGGCTATGGTAACTGAGAAGAACACAGTAATAAATCGGCAGCCTTAATGATATATGAAACTTATGTGATGAAGACAAAGTGGTAATATGACTGAGAAAAATAACTCACTCACTTGATAAAAAAATTGTTGAGTACCTCTCAACAAATGCCAGGCCCTGTGTTAAATGTTGAAATGGAGAATTAAAATGTTGAGGGTTCAGAGAAAGACAAAATGGGCCATATATTTATAAGGGAAGACTGTGAACTCCTTTTCAGAAGTTTAATTTGGTAGGAAACAGGATTGGTCAAACCTGAACATACAGTTTCTAGTTACAACGGTGAAAGATCACACAATGTAAAAAGTAAACACACATAGAAAAGGCAAGCAGGTCTAAGGTTCAGGGAAAATACTATCACCAAGACAGTTTCACAAACAAGGTCTGGGGATCTGACCACAGAAGTAGAAGAGAGTCCTAAGAGGGTAAAGTATGTGTTCGAACAAGGGCAACTAGCTGAGTGTAAATCATCATTTTCTTGCCTATGAAGAAAAATAAGCTGTTGTACTTGTTTAGGTATTTAACCTGGCAAACAACTTCAAATTTTCAAAACCCACTGATAGTGGTTTTCTATTATTAAAGAAAATAAGGAACCACAAGATAAAGTGCAAAAAGAGCAAAGAGTTCCTACTCATAAGATAGACTTGGGGGGGGGGAGGCACAGGGGTAAGGGGGACAAACCCAGAGATCGGGTCTCACTGGGAATCGGAACAGGTACAGCTTTTCACCTCAATGTTAAAAGAAACAATATCTGGTGCCACTGACTGTAATACTACTATCATTTAAAACAAAATAAAATAAAACAAAACCCTCAGAAAACATCATCCCTAGGAAAGACCAAAACAAAACAAAAGCATAGCTTCTAGATTTGAGATTCTCTCCAGGCTCCAGGCACTTTAACAAAATTAAAGACTAACATTGTCCTTGGATTGTGGAGGAGAAGAGAGGACAGATAATAAAGAAGGATGGTAGTAATCAAGATTTCTATTGTATTTATACTAACAGAAAAAAAAATTAAGATTACAGAAAGTGGGGTCCCTAGCTACAGGCACTAAGGGACAGAATGTCCCAAAGTCTACTTAATATACCATAAGTGCTCAATAAGTATTTGCTAAATGAACAACCAGCCAACACCAGCATTTCTCTTCCCCTTCAATGCTTACTAGATATCTACTATAAAGGACAAACAGGTACAAAGAGAAGCAAAGAAGCCAGTGAAAGAAAGACATCAAACTTTCTTCAAAAGTATTATCATTTGTACTAGTCCTAACAGTTATCATTATAAGCACTTTTATATACTATGTACCAGAATATAGTATATAGAGAATATACTATGTACCAGACACTATGTTTGGTAAATGTTTTCATATATTTTTTCACTTAGTCCTTTAAAAATCCTCTGAAGGAGGCACTGATATTATCCCCATTTTTTAGAGAAGGACACTGAGGCACAAAAAGGTTAAAGAATTTCTCCAGATCTCCCAAGCAGCAAGTGATGAAGGTAAGACCGTATTCTGACAGTCTAGCTTTAAAGGTCCTAACACTCCTGTTCCGTAAGAATCACCCTGACAGGTCCCACAGCCCCTTGCCAAGCCCATCGACTCACCTGGGCAGCACAGATGCTATACTGGGTAAACATGGCCTCATACAAGGCCATCAGCCCACTCTGTCCGGCAGCTGCACAGGCTCGTGCCTCTAAGACAGGAATTGCCTGCAATATACCAATCAGACAAGGTGTAGCTGGGAATGAGGAAAGACAACCATGTTACAAGGCGTGGGGAAGCAGCTCTCACCATCTCTTTCAGCTGGTTCTGCCCTGAGTGCAGGGCCTGCCGCACACTCTGAGACAGAAGGATCTCATGGCGCAAGCGTTGCTTGCCAAAGGCTACAGCTCCACTAGTCACCAGCATCATCTCTCGGCCCTGATTCTGGAGCACTGATACCTGGCGTTTGGGATGGAAAAGGCACAAGTCACGTCTCTTCAAAGAGTTTATGAACCAGCACTGGGCTGGTTCTGGAAGAACCACACAGGTTGTTTGGTAAAAACACAGATTTCCACATGTTGCCTCAAATTTCTGTTTAGTAGGTGAACAGAAGGAAATTAGATGTTTTAAAGAAGGGGACTATGGTATGTAGCCAGGTCTGGCATCTGTATCTGAACTTGAAGGTATCTGCAGGGAATCTGTAATGTGGTAGGCCTAATTGCTCTAGGAAATAAAGTCTGGAACCGAAGTCTGAGGATGGAAATTATAATGTACACTTAGCAGGTGGTTTATCATGTTCTAAGACTTGACCTGGGGAGATATGTCTATTTGGGGGCATGTCTGATTCTTTTATTTCCCATTCTCCTTGATGAGATCACCACCACCACTTTCAGGCTCATCTTCCTTTTGGCCCATAGTGTGCCATACTCATTCCTGTCTGTCCTCCACCTGTCATCCGTTCCTAGAGCCTGTCCCTGTCCTAGAAACAGTAGGCTGCACAACTCCAGGGCACTGATCATACCGTTCACTTAGCAGCACCATTCACTTTGCACCCCCTCCATTGGTGCAAATCCTACCAGTCGTCAAGACCCAGGCTGAATTCCAGCTTTCCCAGGAAGCCCCAAGAACAACCACATCCTTATCTGACTTTCCCATCTCTGGGCCACATCACTCACCAACATTTGGCCCCACTCCTTTGGATATTTACCACCTTGAACAATCACCTAATTTAGGGGGTGAGAGTCCTGCTTCTGCCTCCACAGGGGAGAGAAAACAGAGCTCTGTTATAACCCTCATAATGTAGCCCCATGATAAATACATATATAAATTTTTTTTTTTTTTTTTTTTAGAGACAGAGCCTCAAGCTGTCATCCTGGGTAGAGTGCTGTGGCATCATAGATCACAGCAACCTCCAACTCCTGGGCTCAAGCGATTCTCCTGCCTCTGCCTCCCAAGTAGCTGGGACCACAGGTGCCAGCCACAACGCCCAGCTATTTTTTTTTTTTTTTTGGTCGCAGCCATCACTGTTGTTTGGCGGGCTCGGGCTAGATTCGAACCCGCCAGATGGTGTATGTGGCTGTTGCCTTAGCCACTTGAGCCACAGGCACTGAGCTGATAAATAATTGTTAAATTGAATTGATCTGATAGATTCAATCTGGGAGGCAGGTTTGATAGTTGTTTTGTACAGAACACAGAAGAAGAAAATTCCATCAAGTTTCACATTAGCAGTTTCCCAATACCAACTCCTTAGAAAGTTGTTTTCTAAAAATTAAAAATACGATTATGAAGGGGAAGGCTGAGTCACAGAAGCAATGGAAAAGCTCTAGCTTTATCTCTGGCAGGGCTGGATGTCTGGTTTTTGACTTAAGCCAGCAAAACAGAAAAAGAAAAAAGCTTGGAGTTTATACATATCCATCCAGGCACTCAAACCTGACAAATATTAGGTACATATAGAATTTTAAAAACACAGATGCACCATATCAGAAATACTTATTAAAAGGCTGGGTACAAAGCCCTGGCATCCCTGGGCCCCTTGGATGATGCTAAAGCATAGCCAGGGCTAAGAACCCCTGATGTACACAGCTCCTTATCACTCAAAGGCTAAGGGATGAACTGTACAAAACCATCTCTACTCCCTGACATCCCCTTTTCTTGCTCAATGTTGTCTCCCTCTGGCATCTACATTGTGGAAGACAGTTTTCAGATCTGGTTAAATCTATCTCACTCAAATCAAGATTATTTTTTACAAGTTGATAAGCCTGGATTAATAACTTTAAAAACCCCATTTCAGTATAGCAGTATTTTTTATCTTGGCAGTTAGTGAGTTACCTGCTCAACAATAGATGCCAGGCGTCCCAGGGCCAGGCCACACTCATCCCCTCGGGTCACTACGGCACTTCCGAGTTTCACCACGATTCTCTTGGCATGTTTCAGCTCACTGCGGTGGGCAAAGGACTTGCCATGTGTACGACTGAGGGGCACAGTGATAAAGGGGATGTTGCTCCAAGAACGAACATGTCTGATGGCTGAAGGCTGGACACGATCTGTAGCCACCAAAGTTAAGGGAAAGAAAAAGAGAAATACACAATATAATTTCTCAATAACAACATACATGCACAGTATTAACTGATCTAGTTACAAAAAAATAGCTTCATCATTACCAATTGAGTAAAACCAGCACAGTACAGCAAAAGCTCTATGTAGCATATTCTTATTGTAGTAAACTCTAGTATGGAGTTTACACCCAGTACAGGCATATGAAAATACTATTAGTCACAGGCATATGAAAATACTATTGGTGAAGAGTATAAATGAAATAATTTCTCCTGAAGGTATGGTGGCACAATTTATCAGAAGCCTTAAAAAATGTTCATCTCTTTTGATACAACAATTTTATGTTCAGAAATAAAGATAGGGACAAAGAAATTTATAAGAGATAGTCATTAGTGTTATTTATGATAGAAAAATCAGAAGCACAGTAAATGTCAATAAAATAGAAAAAAAGATTAAAGTTTTTATAATTTTTAATAACAGAAAAACACTCATGTCAGTTTCAAATACGTGACTAAATGCATACAAATAACATGAATAACAAGGGTTAGGGTGGGGTGATGGAAAAAGATGGATGAAATAAATCAAAATATTAATATTTATCTCTTGATGGGATTATGGGTGATTTTTAATTTTCTTTATTCTTTCCTATATTTTCCAAATTTATACAGTAAAAATGCATTGCTTTCATAATCAGAAAAATATGTGTATTTCCAAAGAAACTGCATCGGCATAAAAAGGAGAGTTTAATTAGCAAAGATATTAAAATAAAAAAATTGGTATAAATAAAATATAATAACTAATTCACCCACAATTTTTCTCTCTGATGTGTAACATGAGTCCAGACAATGATATAACAACGATAAAAAGAAACAGAAGGCTTTCTGAAGGAAAAATAATGTTAGAGTCAGATTCTTTCTATCCCTTTGGAAATCTGCACCCAAGCAATTCTTTCCTGATTATTTTTCTTGCAACACTGTACAAGATTCCAAAGGAGGGGGAAAAAATGTTGATTTTAAAGAGCTAAAAATATATCTGCATAAAGCCAAATGTAAAAGAGTAAAACTGAATATCAGGCAACTTCTGGCCCACTTCCTCCAGCCGGCTGCTTACCAACTGTTCACTTGCCCTTTCCCACACAAATTAGCAGACCCCCAAATTTTAGCTGGACACACTTCCACCAGTCAAAAGACTACACTTTCCAGTCTTTCTTGCTCAGTAAGACATGGCCACATGAGTAAGTTCTGAGTAACAAGATCCCTATGAAAATGTTATCTGGGATTTCTAGGAACTCGTTTATAAAAAGATAAGTATGGCTTGGTGCCCATAGTTCAGTGGTTAGGGTGCTAGCCACATGCCCTGCGGCCTGTGGGTTCGAATCCAGTCCGGGCCTGCTAAAACAACAACAGTAGTAACAAAAAAATAGCCGGGCATTGTGGCAGTTGCCTGTAGTCCCAGCTACTGGGAGGCTGAGGCCAGAGAATTGCTTAAGTCCAAGAGTTTGAGGTTACTGTGAGCTGTAACACCAAGGCACTCTACTAAGGGCAACCAAGTGAGACTCTGTCTCAATGGAAAAAAAAAAAGAAAGAGAGAGAAGTATGTTCTTCCTTTCATCCATCTTGCTTCTTGGAACATGGGTATGAAGGCTGGAGCTCAAACATACGTTTGGACCGCAAGAAAACACATTAGCAACCGGTACAGCAACAAGAAAGAAGTAGGGCTCCCTGATGATTTCACAGTACTGCTCTGGAAGCCTAGTTGACCAACCTTCTTATTGGATTGCTAGCCTTCCTTCAGGAGAATTAGAGAGAAATACATTTCTACCCTGTTTGAGCCACTATTGTTCCTGTTACCTGCACCTAATTGTAACTGACACAGGAGAATAAATGCACATGCGGATAGGCAGGGTAGGGTCCAAATAGGATAGCAGATACTGTCCATGAATTGGGGGGTTCTTACCTTTGTTTAATGGGACTCCCAGATAGAAAGGAGCAAAAAAGGTGGGTAACATAGGTTCTCAGCAGGACTAAACTTTAGACAATTCCTGGCAAACTTTCTATATGTCATTACACAAGTAACTAATTGAATGAATTACTAAAATAATCATTCCAAGCCACCTTTTGGACCACTGTTCTATATTTACTTTTTTTTTTTTTTTTTTGAGACAGAGTGTCACTATGTTGCCCTCAGACTGCTGTGTTGCTCACAGCAACATCAAACTCTTAAGACTTAAGAGATTCTCTTGCTTCACCTCCCAAGTAGCTGGCACTACAGGTGCTCATCACAATGCCTAGCTATTTTTTTGTTGCAGTTGTCACAGTTGTTTAGCAGGCCCAGGCTGGGTTCCAACCCACCAGCCCCAGTGTATGTGGCCAGCACCCTGGCCACTGAGCATGGGCACCAAACCCGTGTTTTACCTTTATTTACATGAGGCAATTACTTGAATCAATCAATCACCTTCCTTTCAAAACTTCTCTACCAGGGGTCATTAAACTACGGCCCATAGTCCACATGCGGCGGTGTGATTGTATTTGTTCCCGTTTTGTTTTTTTACTTCAAAATAAGATATGTGGAGTGTGCATAGGAATTTATTCATAGTTTTTTTTTAAACTATAGTCCGGCCCTCCAAAGGTCTGAGGGAAAGTGAACTGGCCCCCTGTTTAAAAAGTTTGAGGACCCCTGCAACCTTCTAACTCTGTGTCCAACCACTAACTTGTTTCTTAACCATAGTCCAGCTTCTATCCTTATTCTCTTTACTAGAATAATACTGGGTGAAGCAGATAGAAGCTTATTCTCAAGAAATGGCAGATCACTGTGTGCTCCCTGCTCCTTCATACACAAATCTTTCATAAAGTAGTAAAAAGTCCGTTCTTCCCTCCCTTAACTAACCATTTTTTAATGTGACTGTGGAGTTATAGGAAAGGTAATCTGATCTTTTTTTCACAAAAGACGTGCAGTTTAGTTTCCAGCACAAAGCTGTTCGTAAGTTGGGCGGCACCTGTGGCTCAGTAGGTAGGGCGCCGGCCCCATATACCGAGGATGGTGGATTCGAACCTGGCCCTAGCCAAACTTCAACAAAAAATAGTGGCTCGGCGCCAGCCACATACACCTGAGCTGGCAGGTTCAAATCTAAGCCTGGGCCCGCCAAACAACAATGATGGCTGCAACCAAAAAATAGCTGGGTGTTGTGGCAAGCACCTGTTGTCCCAGCTACTTGGGAGGCAGAGGCAGGAGAGGCTTGAGCCCAGGAGCTAGAAGTTGCTGTGAGCTGTGATGCCATGGAACTCTACCCAGGGCAACAGCTTGAGGCTCTGTCTCAAAAAAAAAAAAAAAAAAAAAAAGGTGGGGGTGGGTCAGGTGTTGTGGCGGGTGCCAGTGATTCCAGCTGCTCAGGAAGTTGAGGCAAGAGAATCGCCTAAGCCCAGGAGTTGGAGGTTGCTGTGAGCTGTGATGCACTCTACCAAGGGTGATAAAATGAGACTCTGTCTTTAAAAAAAAAAAAAAAGCTGCTCATAAGTCATCATCTGGGATAGAACTGGGGCTTCAACATCCTTGCTGGGGAAAGACCTGGTTTGTTTTGGGGGCTAAGTTTCCCTCATTAGATTAAAATAGGTACTCGAGCTCAGTCTTCAGGAGTATTACCCTAATCAATATATACACCTAAGTCAAAGCTTAAAAGTTGTACAGGTTGGCCAGGCAGAGTGGCTCACACCTATAATCCCAGCATTCTGGGAGGCTGAGGCAAGAGGATCATTTGCTATCAGGAGCTTGAGGCCAGCCCAAACAAGAGCAAGACCCTTGTCTCTACCAAAAAATAGAAAAATTAGCTGGACATGGTGGTGTGCACCTGTAGTCCAAGCTACTTGGTAGGCTAAGGTGGGAGGATCACTTAAGCCCAAGAGTTTGAGTTTGCTGGGAGCTCTAATGATGTCACTGCACCCCAGCCCAAATGACAGAACAAAACCCTGTCTCAAAACAAAAAAAAAAAAAAGAAAGAAGAAAAAGAAAAAGAAAAAAGAAAAAAAAAGTTGTACACATGTGGTTTGGCATGTGTACCTGACAAAGAGAAAGATGGTGGAAGGACAGACTTAATCCCCTTAGGTTTGGACCCGGGATCATCAGTGACTATTTGCAGAGATTCGAGCTATACCAAGTATCATACATCCCTTTGGCAACTGTCAGGACTAGACCTGCTGTCCATTTTTCTCTCCTGTCCACTGCAGGGCCTGCTCTGTCCTAGAATGAGGGTTAACATGGGTAGAGTAGCCTGAAAGGGTTTTTCAGGGAGAGGGAGTGACATACATGTCAGTCCAGGTAATCAAATAGCAGGAACCAATCAGAATCTAGCAGCGAGGCCAGCATGAAGGAGACTTCTAACCCACAGTCTGTGTAGGAAAAGAGGACTGGTGGCAGTCAAGGTACTCTGGCAGCCGGTAACTAGGTCACAGCAGTAGATCAGGGCTGGTGAAGTTCAAGAAGGGGTCACAACTATCAACAAGGTTTCAAGCAGGTAAAAACTAGTGAAGTCTAGTAGGTATTACCATGAAGGAGAACTTCATGGGACCCAGGGCTTTTGGGTTTCCTATTGAATACCTCTTATCCTTCCAAACTAACTTTACATTTCTTGGGGCATGTTTTATGTTCTACAGTGTAATATACTTTTTAGGGTCCATACTGAGACCTGAGAAGGTCTTGATTAGATCAGAAAATACAAAGCTTCTATATGAATAATTCTTTCCCATCTTCTAAAGAAACTTCAGACTCCAAGTTCCAAAGAAAATCTGCCTCTTCCCAGTAGGTATAAGGGATAGTGAGGTGTATCCATGTATATGCATAATGTCTGGGTGGGGAGTGCTGTCCATATTCCTCAAAAGTGCGAAAGATTATACTCCCAGAAAGGAGAGACCTTTACCCCTTCAGCATCAGTGTCCTTATACTCAACAATTAATGAGGCTGTGTTCCAAGCCTGAATACAAGGGGACCCGGACATGATTTCTCTTTCTTCCTGGCTTTTTATTTTCCTTCTGTTGGTCTCCATATACTTTCTCACTTTGCCTTTCTCATTTTTTCTACTTCTTTTCTGCTCATCATGGTCAGTGAACATAGAGCTCTGGGCTCCAAAAAAACCTGAATACAAACATCCAAAAATCTACGGTCACAATTAGAAAATGCCTATTTCTCTGAATGAGGCTAAAAAGAATAATATTAACAATAAAAATATTGAAGTGAATGCTTACTATATGCCAGGAGCTATGCTAAGTGTTTGTTCACCTTATATAGAGAGGTAGACGTTACAACAAGGATAAGTGTAGGCTCTGGAGCTAGCCTACCTGAGTTGGAATCTCAATCCCTTACTAACTTGCTGCCACCCTACCTATTTGATAGGTTGTTATGGGGGTAGAAACATGTCAATGCACAAATAAAGATAGGCGCAAAGCATGTAATAAATATTAATCAGTATTATAGAAAGTCTTACCCACTGTGATATTATATATACTACATGTACATATGTGCACGCGCACACACACACACATATATATACTTTTTCATCCACATTTCCTGCTCATAACTCTTGTTACACTCTTTTGTTATCATGTTGAGGCACTTTAGGTCTCAGAAGCAGGCCTAAGAAAACAGAATCTGTCTGAACTTCTGCCCTTCTGTCACCCAACTAGGCAGGACTTTAATCTGATTGTGGGCCATAAGACCTCCCCCATTTCAAAAGGGGTACTGCCCTATACCCTAGAGGAAGGAATACTACACAGATGGGCCAAGAAGAATCCAAACAGACAAGACTTGCTGGGCTTTCCCACTCTAATAATATTAGATCACTCTTTTTTTTTGTCACACATCATATTTCAACATGATTGTCCATACTTCAATCATGCTTATTCAATGAAATCTCTACAAAAGCCTAAGACCACAGGGTTAGGGCAGTGTGTAGACATATGCAGGTTCCTGGAGGGTGGTGTGTGCTGGCAGGGCATGGAAGCTCTTAAGCTCCTTCCGCTATACATTGCCCCATGCATCTCTTCCTCTGTATCCTTTGTAATATCCTTTATTGTAGATGGGTAAAGTAAGTTTATTATATGCCTGGAGCTTGCTATATTATATGCCTGAGTTCTAAGAGCCACTTTAGCAAATGCATCAAACCTAATAGGGATTCATGGGGATCCCAACTTGAAGCTAGTCAGTCAGAAGTTCTGAAGGCCCAGACTTGTGACTGGTGGAGGGAGCAGTCTTGGGGACTGAGCCCTCACCCTGTGGAATGTGGTGCAATCTCCAGGTAGATAATGACAGAATTGAATTGCAAGACACCCAGTTGGTATCTGCCACAGAACTGATTGCTTGGTTAGTGTATGAGGGGGAGAAACCCTCCCACATTTGATCACAAAGTCTTCTGTGTTGATTGCTATTATGTAGCGAGAGCAGAGGAAAAACAGTTTTGAGTTTTTCCACAATTAGACCTATTATTGTCTCACTGAATTCTCATGAGTTAAGTCTCATGAGTCAGGTATTATAATGAGTTGGTTGTTACTACAATATTATCCCCATTTTATAAATAAATAAGGAAACAGAGGCTCAGAGGAACTGAGTAACTTACCAACATTACCACATTGTAAAAATGGCCACAATATTTTGCAGTTTCTGCGATCAGCAGGTACAGTCTATGTTCCCAACTCCTTAAATCTGAGCTGGCTCACTGACCAAAACAAAGTAGCAGGGGGTACCTGTTGCTCAGTGGGTAGGGCGCTGGCCACATACACCCAGGCTGGCAGGTTCAAACCCGGCCAGGGCCGGCTAAACAACAACGACAACTGCAACAAAAAAATAGCTGGGCGTTGTGGCGGGCACCTGTAGTCTGAGCTACGTGGGAGGCTGAGGCAAGAGAATCGCTTAAGCCAAGAGTTTGAGGTTGTTGTGAGCTGTGACACCACGGCATTCTACCCAGGGTGACATAGTGAGACTCTGTCTTTAAAAAAAAAAAAAAAAGTAGCAGAAGGACATTATATAAATTCTGAGCTTAAGTCTCAAGAGGACTTGCAGTTTCCATGCTTGCTGTCTTGGGAACCCTGTACACACCATGTGAAGGAATCACAAACAGCCTGCCTAGGGTGAGAGACTACACAGAGCAGAAATAATTTACTATCCCAGCAGAGGCCCCTGGATTCCCGACAATCAGCCCTGAGGCAATATAAGAGAGCTAATACAGACAGCTAATAAGAGAACCACTGTGTAGCTGAGCCTGGTCCAAATGCCAACCCACAGAATTGTGACCTAAATAGATGGTTGTTTTAAGTTACTAAGTTCTCTAGTACAATGGAGCTAATTTCTAAACCCAGGGAGCCTGCCTCCAGATTCTGAACTTTTAACCTTACACTCTTCTTTACATGAGTGGGAAGTACAAATATTTCTGGGTGATGATAAGCTTGATTAGTTGATAAGCAAGTTATCTTGCAATGAAGCTTGGAGATGAGCTACTTATAAGATCATGGTGGTATCAAGAAGATAGCCAATGCAAAACAGCCTTTCAACAAATTTCAACAAGTGATGCAGGGACATTCATAGGCAAAAAGATGAACCTTGACCTTAACCGCATACCTTATACAAAAAATTAACTCAAAAAGGATTGTAGACTTAAATGTAAAATGTAAAGTTTTCAAATTTTTAGGAAAAAACAAGGAGAAAATGATCTCATCAGGACCTAGGGCTATACAAAGAGTTCCCAGACTCAACCCCATTTAAATACAATCCATAAAAAGAAAAACTGGTATGTGAGACTTCATCATAATAAAAAAATTTTCCTCTGTGAATGACCCTGTTAGGAGAATGAAATGACAAATGAACAACAACAAAATAAAAAACCCGAAACAATACAAAACAAGAAATGACAAGCTGGGGCCATACACGGTGGCTCATGCCTCCAATCCCAGCACTTGGGAGGCTGAGGTGAGTGGATTGCCTGAGCTCATAGGTTCGAGACCTTGTCTCTAAAATCGCCAGGCATTGTAGTGGGTGCCCAAGAGTTTGAAGTTGCTGTGAGCTAAGATGCCATGGCACTCTACCAAGGGTAACAAAGTGAAACTTTGTCTCAAAAAAAAAAAAAAAAAAAGAAAGAAAGAAAGAAAGAAAAGAAAGGACAAGCTAACAAACTAGGATAAAATATTAGCAAACCACATATCCACACAGGACTGTGATTATGCTATGTGCTGTGTGCCCACTTGGAAGTGCTACAGTTTGGATGTGGCTTCCTCAACTCTACCAAGTCTCATGTTTAAACTTGATCCCTAATATTGGAGGTGGGGCCTGGTGGGAGGTGTTTGGATCATGCAGGCAGATCCCTCATGAATGGCTTCCGATTATTCTTGAGGGAGAGAGGGAGTTCTCACTCTTAGTTCCCGTAAGAACTTACTATTAAAAAAGTCTGGCACTGGCCAGGTGCGGTGGCTCACACATACAATCCTTGCACTCTGGGAGGCTGAGGCAGGTAGAGTGCCCTGAGCTCACAGGTTCGAGACCAGCCTGAGCAAGAGCAAGACCCCATCTCTAAAAGTAGCTGGGTGTTGTGGCAGGGACCTATAGTCCCACCTACTGGGGAGGCTGAGGGCTAGAGAATCATTTAAGCCCAAGAGTTGGAGGTTGCTGTGAGCTATGATGTCACAGCAGTCTGGCAAGGGTGACACTCTGTCTAAAACAAACAAACAAACAAAAAAAGAGTCTGGTACTTTCTCCTTCTCTCTCTTATTTCTTCTCTTGCTATGGGGTCTGCACACACTGGCTTCCCTTCACCTTCCTCCACAAGTAGAAGCAGCCTGAGTTCCTTGCCAAAAACAGATACTGACACCATATCTCTTTAATAGCCTGCAGAAGCATGACCCAAATATGTCTCTTTTCTTTATAAATTACTCAGTTTCAGGTATTCTTTTATAAAAATATAAATAGACAAAGACAGGAAAATACAAAGAATTCTCAAAATTCAATGGTGAAAAAATTTTCCAATTAAAAATGAGCTAAAAACATGAACAGACATTTCACTGAAGAGGATATACAGATAGCAAGTAAGTACATGAAAAGATGTTCAATGACATTAATCACAGGGGAAAAGCAATTAAAGCCACAATGTGATGTATCTACATACCTATCAGAATAGCTGCAATAAAAAAAAGAGTAACAACATCAAATGCTGGTGAAAACAGAAATCAGCCTGGGCAATATAGTGAGACCCCATCTATTTTTAAAAGTAATAATTTAAAAAAGTTAGCCAGGCATGGTGATGCATTCCTATAATCATAGCTATGTGGGACTCAGAGGCAAGAGAAATGCTTAATCTCAGGAATTTGAGGCTACCCTGAACTATGATTGTGCCACTGAACACCAGCCTGGATGACAGGACAAGACCTTTTCTCAAAAAAAAAAAGAAAAAAAGAAAGAAAGAAAAAAGGACATATACATCATTTTTAAAAAGATGCAAAGAAAGTAGATCACTCATACCACACTGGTAGGATTATCAAATGGTACAACAACTTTACAAAAAGACTTTGGCAGTTTCTTATAAAACTCAACAGATGCAACTACCATCTAAGCCAGACAACTGCACTTTTGGGCAATTATCCCAGAAAAATGAAAACTATGTTCACAATCACTATGTACAAAATCCTGTTCACAAATATTCATAGCAGCCTTATACATAACAGCCCCCAAATGGAAACAACCCAGTTGTCCTTTACACCAACACCTTAAAAACTACTCAATAATAAAAACGAACCTACAGACACACATAGCAACTTGAATAATTTCCAGAGAATTATGCGGAGTTAAAAAAAAAAAAATCACTCCATTGCCCTGGCTAGGCAATGAAATCTCACCTCCTGGGCTCAAGCAATTATCCTGCCTTACCCTTCCACCCTCCAGGTAGCTAGGACTACAGGTGTGTATCACAACGCTCTGCTAATTTTTCTATTTTTTGTAGAGTTAAAGTCTCACTTTTGCTCAGGCTGGTTTCAAACTCCTGGCTTCAAGTAATCATCTCACTTTGGACTCCCAGAATGCTAGGAATACAGAGTGAATTTACTATGCCCAACCTATATATCATTCTTTAGATGACAAAATTATAAAAAATGTAGAACAGATTAATGGGGCCTACAAATTAGGGGTAAAAGAGAAATATGAAAGAGCTTGTGGTAACTGAAATGTTCTGTATCTTGTGCTATAGTTCCAGCTACTTGGGAGGGTGAGGTAAGAGAAGCACTTAAGCCCAAGAGTTGGAGGTTGCTGTGAGCTGTGATGCAGGGCACTCTACTGATATCAACATCCTGATTGAGATATTTGGTGAAGTTGGATAAAGGGTATAAGGGACCTCTCTGTATTATTTCTTACAACTTCAAGTGAATCTACATCTAACAATTAAAAACTTAAATTTAAAAAAAGCAATTAACAGGCTCAGCACTAGCCACATACACTGAAGTTGGCGGGTTCGAACCCAGCCCAGGCCAGCTAAAATGACAATGATAACTGCAACAAAAAATAGCTAGGCATTGTGGTGGGCGCCTGTAGTCCCAGCTGCCTGGGAGGCTGAGGCAAGAGAATCGCTTAAGCCCAAAAGTTTGAGGTTGCTGTGAGCTGTGACACCATAGCACTCTACCAAGGGCCACATAGTGAGGACTCTGTCACATGCACACACACACATACACACAAAAGCAATAAACAAAAGTAGCCTGTAAAAATCTGGGGAAATGAACACAGAGAACACTTTATTGAGAAATACAAACACTTACAACATTTCACCAGCAGGCTGCCTCCTTGCTTTTGTCCAATTCTCCCAAACCACATTTTTTTTCTCCTTTACAACCTTGTTTGAAACACACTAAACTTCCCATATACTTGTAAGTTTGCTATGGTACATACGAGATCTGGAGATAGCTGTGCACTTGACCCAGGGCAGAAGACGGTGGTTGAAGGGCTGGAACCCACAGCGGTAAACTTGATTCAACATGCTGAGATATGGTCATTAATCAAAGTATCTGCAGAATACATTTTTCAAAAAGTGAATGAAAATGGATAATTTATTTTTTTCCCTCTATTTCCCCTTACTCTCCAAATAAAATTTTGACCTTCCTGCTCTATACTCCTATTAGTGAAACTCTCACCTCCTCTGTATTACAGAAAAGAAGGAACATAGCCGGGCTTAGGCTATGTATCTGCTTGGGAGGCTGAGGCAAGAGAATCGCTTAAGCCTAAGAGTTTGAGGTTGCTGTGAGCTATGATGGTACAGCACTCTACTGAGGGTGACGTAGTGAGACTCTTATCTCAAAACAAAAAAAATTCTTTAAGTTTTAGTAAGATTTAGTAAGATGTAGTAAGTATCACTACATAAACATTATAATTCCTATACCATTAGCAGATCACCAAGAGATTAACAACAGATCCAACATCCTAAAGCAACCATCTCCACCCTCTTGCTATCACCTCCCAACAGAACCATGAAACCCGTATGTTTGAAATATCAGCTTAATCTTTGCCCAGCATGAAAACAGAAGGGAAAGGCCTGAGGCTAATGTTATGTCTTTTTTTCCTGCTACTCATAGTAATACACAGCAACTCTTGCATCCCTTGAGGGAGATGGCAATGGCTTCTAACATTATAAATGACCATGTGCACATCCTACTGAGAACATGGTGGTTATAGACATTTCCCCACCTTCGGTCAAACTTGAGGCTTTAGATTAAAAAATAGTTTATTTCATAAAAAAGTAGGGGATCCTTTCTTTATATACACAGAGAACAAGTCATTTATCTTTATAGCTCTTATTATGTTGCAAGGACATCGCTGTTTCACAAGGTAAGATAAGTACCTTTTTTGCATGTGGGCTTCAACTATTTGCTCTATAGATTGGAAGATTTATCTCAGCCCTCTTAAATGTGCTTCAAAAGACTAGCATTTACTGTCACAGTGAAGAAAAATAAGGAATGGCACGATTCATACTGCACAAAGGCACAACAAAGTAAGGAAGAAGAGAATGGTAGGATACATTTACTATAAAACATATGGAATCCAATACACAGTAAAAAGTGTCAGAGATGTCTTCGTTGACTTTAATTTTTGCATGACACAGACATATGATTTTAGCCCACTGACTATGTTTGTTGTTTATATAAATTCCTTCAATAATGACTGCTAAACAGTTAATAATTCTTTACAGGTGAACAGAAGAGCCAAGGCGTGAAATAATCAAAAAGTGACACTAAATTCTAGTTCCACCTCCTTCATGAAACCTTCCCCAGAAACTCTATCGTCTTTAAGGCTGGGCATAATCCTACGGTTAGCTTTTAACTGGTTCATATAATACTGCTTCATTTTCCATCTGGACTATAAACTGCCTATTGAGAATACGGTAAACAGGATGAGGTACCTGGACTTAGGAGTTGGACAGATTTAGATTTGAGCTCAGCACTTGCTAGCTATGTGACTTTTGGAGAATGACTAAATCTAAACCTCAGTTTTCTCATTCGTAAATCAGGGATAATACCATGAAGGATCTCATTAAATTACTGTGATAATTAAATGAGATAATGCATAGAAAAGTGCTTGGATACACCAGATGGTTAAAAAATGTCAGATTTTCTCCTGTCTTTTAGAGACTGACAATGTTGCACATTTTCTTGTTTTGTTTCTTTCAGGACCCATTACAGGAACAAAGAATTCAATAAATATTTACTGATGAGAGGCAGGAAGGGGGTTGGTGTGCTCCCACCTAATGAACACAGTATAAGGAATATGGCTCACCTCCACGTAAAGAACACAACTACAACAGGGACCTTAATTAACAAACGCAAATACTGTACCCTCATATTAATCTGAAGTTAAAAAAGTATATATTTACTGATGGATATAATCACGTGTACATATATATATTTATTGACTAATTGCCCCCTTTTTTTATCTAAGAATAACTGAAATCTGTGAATGTATACAGTCACTAAGTTGAAGAGATTGAAGACATAGAAACTCATGCCTCCTGGCCTCTCCTGTGTACCACACCACCTCTGAGTGACCTCCAGAGTTTGGCCACTCTCACTGCAGTGGATGGTTCATGATGGAGAGTTTATTACATCCTGAAAAAGCAGACTGCTGATCCCAAGGGACAAAGGGTGTGTGTGTGTGTGTGTGTGTGTGTGTGTGTTGTGTGTATGTCTAGACTCAATGTTATCAGAGGAAATAAACTGCTGTGCTTTGACTCAGGACATTTCTCAAGTAGCACTTTACACGTTCTAAACAGAAAGTCCTTATCTCACTGATTTGGACAGAGAACTGAACTTCAGTCCCAACTAACTTCACCCTGATCTCATGCTCAGCATATGGTTCCCCAGGTAAATACAAAGATCCAAGGATAAATCTCACCACCTCAGAGGGAAGGGGATAATGGTTGGGAAGGGTGAGGTGGGTGTGTGTGGGAATCTGGGTGCTCCCCGAAGTGACAGGAAGGCACCACCACTCACCGTTTGCCATAATGCAAAAGGAAGCCTGGCTTTTCCGAGAAGACCCCGAATGTCCGAGTAGCCCCACGGAACTGAATACACAGGCCCCTCAGAGTGTGGCCGGTTATCAACCGCTGCCTCCACCATCGCCAGGGCAGGTGCACTAGAAGCTCGGTCCAGACTTTTGGACCGAGAAGGGGCTCGCAAGATCTTCAAGCCTCCACAGGGCCCCTGTTCCTCACGTGGGTGTACCCAGGGCGGGTCGGGGAGGTCAGGGGCCCGAAGCCATCTGCAGACCCCGGGGCCTCCGCGTCCCAGCATGTGACACGGCGCCGGGGCCTGGCAGAGCGCCTCGGACTGCCCTGTGCCGCCGCCATCCCTCGGCCGGCGCCCACCCCTACCCGCCGGCCTGACTCTGGCGCTCCAGCACCTGCTCGGGCCGGGTCCCTGCCGCCTCCTCGGCGACCCGCGGCCCCGCTTCGGCCTGGGCGTGCGTCCTCCTCCCCCGCCTGCTCGCGGATACCTGCCTCGCCGCTGCCGTAGCCGTCGGTTCAGCCACCGCCGTCCAGCGCTCCACGATGCGCTGATTCCGGCGCCCGCTCAGCTCCTTTTTTCTTCCGTCCACGTCTCGCACGGTAACGTTACGTCAACGGTGTAGGAGACAAGTCGGGCGGCGGGGCCTGCGCTGCTGACGTGGGGCGAGGGGCCGGCCGGGAGCTGCGCCGCGGTTACGGCGTAGGCGCCTTCTGAGAATCCCGCCGGCGCTTCACGTGGCGGGCCCGCCCTCCAGGCCGCTGCGGACGCAGGGAGGCGGGGCTCGAGTTCCCGGCGGAGCGCCTTGGTCCCCGGAGGCGACGGGGCCAAAGGAGCTTCCCCAAGCCGCGCCCCGCGCCTGCCAGGGAGGTAGAAAGGCTGGCACCCTCCGCTGCTGGTGGAGTTCCTAAGATGTGCTTGTCACCGTTGATCATTTATACCGCAGGAAAGCTTGGGAAAATAAATTAGATCCGTTTACACACGTTGCAATTATTCCAGGCGCACCTAGAAAAGAGGTTGGATCAATTTACACACATTTGCAAAGCTTGGCTGTTTAAATAGGAACATTGTGGCACTTAAGTGAGGTTTTCCCAATGGTCTCTGCCCAACTCTCTTTCAGCGATGGTGGTGGTAAGAACCTTACATTTTTAAATAGTGTTATTTAATCTCTGACAATTAGAACTATTCGAAAATAGAATGCAGATCCACCCTTAAAATGAGATCACAGATTTTATCCCTCTTTCTTAAAGGCACGTTCCATAGCCTGGGCACATGCAGGTGTATGAGAGCGCAGCATTTGACTGGAGGTTGGGTACAGGAAGACATCTTGCCTTTCTATAGTACCCCAAAACACTGCTATTTATTCATTTTCTTATTCATTAAACATTGGTTACTGCTGGGGTCAGGCAAGGGGATTGGGAGGTGGGGTCTAATGTGAGGTGTTTAGGGCCTAGGGCTTCACTCTCATTCATGCCATTATAAGAAGGGCTTGCATGAGTGGGTTCACCCACTTCTGTCCTTTGCCATGTGAGGATGCAGCAAGAAGGCTCTCATCATATACTAGTGGCTTGATCTTGGACTTCCCAGACACCAGAGCTATAGAAATAAATTGCTGATCTTTATAAAGTACCCACTCTGTGGTATTCTGTTATAGCAGCAAAAAATGGACTAAGACAATTACTCTGTATGCCAAGATTCCCTAGGTGTGGAAAAAAACATAGTTGAGTCCACAGCCCAAGGGGAGAGAGAGAGAGATGAACAAATAATTACAACACAATGTGATACTACTTGAGAAGGAGGTGCCCAGACCTTCAGGATGGCCTTAAAAAGAGAGTTGTCATTCACATTGTGCTTTGAAGGACATGAAGTAAGCAGTTCACCTAGAAGAGGAGGGGGGAGCAGCAGCATATAAAGAAGAGGAAATGGAACATTCAGAGACACAAGAAACCCCACAAAAAGAGTCTGCATGTGGGATATGACAAGAGAGATGTCTGTCTGGGTGCCTACCTCGCGAAAAGGTTTTCTGTGCTATGCCGAAGATTTTGAATTTTATGATTCTCAAAGACAGAGAACAATGACTTTTAAAGTATTGCAATATGTTTTGTGTCAGAAATTGACAGCAATCTCTGACACAAAAATTATGGGAGGGTGAGAGAGGACTATTGCTGAGGAATCTGACGGTGCTGCAATTTCATGAGTTAGGAACTAGATTGAGGAGAGCAGTTTTTTTGGACAAGGGATGAGAATATAGAATATTTTAAATCTCGAGCACTTTGGGTTTGAAGTAGGGTGGAAGAAACAAAAGAAATACAACTGCCCTCAGCTTTTCTTTTAAGATTCCCATCATGTATTTAACACAAATTAGGTAACTGTGGGTATAGCCAGGGGCAAGGGACTGGGGGATTTTCCACTTTAGAAGGCCTGTTCTAGTTTTTCTTTTCTTTCTTTTTTATTTATTCATTTATTATTTTTAGAGACAAGGTCTTGCTCTGTCACCCAGGCTGGGGTACATGGGTAACAGCACCCATGGAATGATCATAGCTCACTGTAACCTTGAATTCCTTGGCTCAAGTGACCCCCTACCCTACCCTTTCAAGAAGCTGGGACCACAGGCACATACTACCCTGCCTGGATAATTTTTTTTTTTAATTATAGAAAATGGGGCCTTGCCATGTTGCCCAGGCTAGCTTCAACCTCCTGGCCTCAAGTAGTCCTCCTGCCTTGGCCTTCTGAGTAGCTGAGACTATAGGCATATGCCATTATGCCTGGCCAACCTCTCTTTTCTTTTATGATGGACTCTCCATTAATGAACATTTGGTAGGAAAATAGCTTCCCCAGCTCTTAAAAATCCTTCCAATTAGTGCCTACTCCCAGTGACTTCAGGTCTTGGTCTTAATTCCAAATTCCTAGGAGAGAAAATCTTACTGGCCCCACTTGGTTCAGGATTCCATTCTCAGTCCAGTCAGTTGTGACAGGAAGAGAAGGATCATGCATGGGATGGAAACACAGAGGCTAGCTAGAGCACCCCTTCAGCAAAGCTCTGAGTGATGGGAATTCTCAGAGACAAGGTAGATGTATTCATGAGTTGGCAATGATGAGATGCTTAAATGAAACCAGTTTCAGCCACATTATGCAACATTGCATAGTTTTACAAACCAAGCAGCACATCAGAAGCACTAGAGATTTAAAGAAAATACATGTAATCCCAGCACATTGGGAGTCTGTTGCAGGAGGATTACTTGAGCCCAGGAGTTTGAGGTTACAGTGAGCTATGATCAGACCACTGCACTGCAGCCTGGAGGACTGAGTGAGACCCTGCCTCTTAACAAAAAAACAAAAACAAAAAACAAAATATCACCCCCTCCCCTAATTCTGGCAGTTCATTGTAGCTCATGCCTGTCATCTCAGCACTTAGGGAGGCCAAGGTAGAAAGATTACTTCAGTTGAGTCTGGGAATTTGAGACCTGGACAACATAGCTACAACTCCATCTCCACAAAAAAAGTTTCAAAAATAGCCAGGCATGGTGGTGTACCACCTTATCTACTCAGGAGGTTATGGGGGCATGATCACTTGAGCCCGGGAGTTTGAGGTTGCAGTGAACCGTGATTGGGCCACTGTGTTCCAACCTGGGCAACACAGCAAGACTCTGTCTCAAAAAACAAAAAACAAACAAACAAAACCCCCCCCCTAGATTCTTGGAGCCTCTATTTGCCAGCCTCCCTTTCATAGGGGTGGGTGGTGGGTGGAGGTAGTGCGGAATCAATATTTTTATAAAGCACTCCAGAAGATTACTTTCTGACTAGCATTTGGGGACCACTTCTTCAAAAGATAGGATTAGGATCCTGAACAAACAATTACACTGATAAAAAAGGAAAGTTACTCGATATTCCGCATAACTTGGAACATTCCTACATATAATAGGAAGATTCTTTTTAGGGAGCAAATATCTATTTTCTTTGTAATAATGTTACAAAAGCTCAGGACTTATCTCCAAGGCTACATTGGAAGAATAAGGATTAGTGGTTGGGGAAAAGGAAAGAGATATTTATTAACATTCTAGCAAATGGGGGATATGACATACTCCCATCTCAAAGTACCAATTTCCCATCTCCTGCCCCACAAAGAATACAGGACACTCCTCTGCCCCTCCATATCACTGGCCAGAGGCAGAGATGTAGATTTTAGATTTCCAAAAGTGGGGGAGGTGTTTTATTTTTATTTGTTTATTTTTTGTTTGTTTGTTTTGAGACAGAGTCTCACTTTGTCACCTTAGAACTCTTGGGTTCAAGTGATTCTCTTGCCTCAGCCTCTGGCATAATAGCTTGGACTACAGGTGCCTGCCACAACATTAGAATTTTTTTTTTTTGAGATGAGGTCTTGCTTTGGCTCAGGCTGGGGATGTGGCTAATGCATAATGTTAGTAACCGCTATTCATTCAGAAGGGAGTGTTGCATGACTCAGCCTCCAGGTTTCATCTTCCCTCTTGCATAAAGAGTTGGGGGGGTCCTGAGATTTTTATTTTCCTTTATACAAGGTAAATGCCAAATGGAGCACCCTGATGAAGCAGCTAATGTGTTTTGTATGCAAGCCATGTGGAACTGGCTCTATGATAACTGGGATACATATCATATGCCTATTACTCGGGTCATGGTAAGTGCTGTGGGTAATGGGGTCCCTTCTGTATGAGCACCTCATGTAACACTATGCAAAATTGACCGACAGTCAGAGAACCTCATCAAATTTGCTGCCTTGGTTTCCCCTCTGTTTTAGATAGGTTTTATAGGTGCTAATAGAAACATTAGGTTAATTAACAAGAGAACAGTGAAGGCTGGAGGAGTTAAAGGATCATCTGAGGAAAGTGAAAAATTTTAAGCCATTATTAAGAAATAAGATAAATAGGGCGGCACCTGGGGCTCAGTCAGTAAGGCACCGGTCCCATATACCAAGGGTGGCAGGTTCAAACCCAGCCCCAGCCAAACTGCAACAAAAAAATAGCTGGGTGTTATGGCAGGCTCCTATAGTCCCAGCTACTCAGGAGGCTGAGGCAAGAGAATCGCTTAAGCCCAGGAGGTGGAGAATGCTGTAAGCTGTGTGATGCCATGGCCCTCTACTGAGGGCCATAAAGTGAAACTCTGTCTTTACAAAAAAAAAAAAGAAAGAAAGAAAGAAAGAAAGAAATAAGGTAAATAAAGAAAACATTGATATAAATGAAACTAAGAGAGAAGGGGTGGGGAGGAGAGGCTTGGGAATCATTCCAGCAGGGTAGAAATCTTTAGATGGTTGTTTAGAAATGAGATGAATAAAATGGACATTTATGGGATCAAAACAAAGGAATACAATAGTATTGAAGGTTTGGTAGACCATAGGGAGCCCTTGCTCGTCCCCCAACATTTTCTAAAATTTTTATTAAATCATAACTGTATACATTTATGGGCTACAATGTGATGATTTGATATATAATGTGGAATGCTTAAATTCACATCACCATCATCTCACTTATTTTTTGTGGTAAGACATTTATAATTTGCTCTTAGTTATTTTGAAGTGTACCTTGCATTATTCACATTAGGTGAGATCCCACCAATGCTCTTCCTCCTCCCACCACTTGCTCTCTCCTCACCCCTCTCTTCTTGCTAGACTATATTTGTGCTTTATCATTCATATGAATGTGTAAATGTTTATACATTGGTTTCATAGTAGTATTGAGTACATTGGATACTTTTTTCTCATTCTTTTTTTTTTTTTTTTAGTTCATGATATTTATTACTGGGGTTGTTTACAGAAAAGCCTTTTCTGCAGTTAATTTGAGCACAAGAATAATTGTCTCATGTGACCTCCTTTTAGAACTTTTATTTAAAAAAAAATCATAAAACTGCATCTGAGAAGA